>SEYY01024686.1:57500-60000 GCA_009176605.1 Armadillidium nasatum | reverse complement strand
TATAATATATATTATATATATATATATATATATTATTATATTATATATTATATATATAATATATACTATATATATATATATATATATATACTATATATATATATATATATATATATATATATATATATATATATATATATATATATATATATATATATATATATATATATATATATATATATATATATATATATATATATATATATATATATATATATATATATATATATATTATATATATATATATATATATATATATATATATATATATATATATATATATATATATATATAATATATATATATATATATATATATATATATATATATATATATATATATATATATATATATATATATATATATATATATATATATATATATATATATATATATATATATATATATATATATATATATGCAATCCTCAATGACACCTCAATGACAACAAAACAAAAAACAAAAATAAAAATAAAAAAAATCACATGTAAAAGATGCATTTTGTGCTGTTAAGTAGACCAGTAAAACAGACAATGAGAATATTATTTCTGATGGGAAGAAACTTGATAAAGACGTAAAACATTAAAATGATCTCTTCTCATTGGCACCGCAACAGAAGGACTGAACCGTACCGCACCATGAGAAAGGCAACAGCATCGCAGCCCACCAGGATGTCGCGCTGAAACATTGTACCAGGAAGTTTTATAGCAGCATCAACCTCGCACTGCACAACATCTCACTAGGAGGTCGTCCATCATAACTCTAACACGGAGGTCGTTCATCATAACCCCATAAGGATGTTGTGCATTAACACCGCACCAGGAGATAGGTCAGGCACCATCACAGCACGTCACGGCTCAGAACTACACCTTTACAGCACCATGGTGAACGTACCCCATCACCACACCATAAGGTCGTTTACCATCACCTCACCCCCGAGTTTGCCATCTCTGGTTTCTCAAGCAACATTTTTTACTAAAGTTCACTATTTTCAGCTCTAAAATAAGAGGGGCAATTCAGTGAAAAATATGTTTGGTCGATTTTGTATGGTATTCTTTTAAAATTTAAAGTGAAGTCGGAATGTGTTTATATCGAAGCAGCAAATAAGTTTCCGAAGACATAAGAAGTATTGATGAAAGAAAATACGAACCAGGTAGTAATGAAGCCAGGAATTCAGGGAGTCAGGAAGTTTTAAGTACTTGTTTATAGAGCGGTCAGTCTTCCTTATTTATACATGTATTAAAAGAAACCCCCTCCAGTCATTTGAAAATGTTATTAAAGTCTTGAAAATGGCAAAACTTTTAGAAGAGTCGTTGTAAAATTATAAAACAGAAATTAAAAACTATTGCATTCAGAAAAACATTCTGAACAAATCCCTAAATCATTCATTACTATTGCAACGTCATCATTCTAATGTAAAAGTTCTTTCATATACAAATGCAACTTCTTTCCACAACCGTTTGTGAGGTGTATTAATATACCCGTAATTTCTGAAGCTTTCTCCACATTCTTCACAATTGAAACACTTGTGAAAGTTTTTGATAAGGAAATTGGACTTAAAATAATGGAGCTTATAGAAATATTTTAATGTTACAGGCTCAATAAAATTATGAAAGTAACCCTGGATAAAATAACTGAAATAACGTGAAGGGCGTTTGGAAGCAATTGGTTCTATAATTTGTTATAAATATTAAAAACTTTAATGGACCAGAATCGATCATTCATAAATGAAACAAAACGAATGAATTACAAATTTGTTTTGAAACCAAGCAGCTGACGTAAGTTAATTAATAAAAATCTCTCAGATGAAGATCTTATTAAAAAGAATAAGAAAATTCCATTAAAAAAAAACCTATCAATAAAATTCAAACACCTTCATTTCCATCTAAATAATTTGAGAAATTTCAATAAAAAAGAAAAATTGAAATATTTCATTCACAAGACCAAAATTTTGAGCAATTTTCAAAGATTGCTCAAAATATCGTTAAACACATTTTGGTTTGACTTATTGAGTGAATTTTTTCCTTTCATTACATTAATTTACATTAATTTTCAAAGAAGAAATTGTTTGGCGGATCTTATACAGCTGTAGCTTCGAAATGTACGTCGACAAGGGCCTAATCAATTGGAAAAGCATTTAAAATAGATTTTTAATAAAAAAAAAATAAATAAATAAAATAAATAAATAAATAAATAAATAAATAAATAAATAAAAAAAATAAATAAAAAAAAAAAAATAAACTTTGCTTATTTTTTTTTATATTTATATATATTATATATATATATATATATATATATATATATATATATATATATATATATATATATATATATATTATATATATATATATATATATATATATATATAGAGAGAGATAGAGAGAGAGAGAAATATAAAACAATTTTTTTTTTTTTTTTTTTTTTTTTTTTTTTTTTTTAGTTATTTTTTACTGTTTTAAAATTTTGAAAATTTTAATATTTATATATATATATATATATA
>SEYY01024686.1:40000-52500 GCA_009176605.1 Armadillidium nasatum | reverse complement strand
TTATTATTATTATTTTTAATTATTATTATTATTATTTTATTATTTTATTTTATATTATTATTATTTTTATTATTATATTTTATTGTTATTATTACATTTTCATTATTATATTATTATTATTATTATATTATTATTATTATTATTATTATTATTATTATTATTATTATTATTATTATTATTATTATTTTTATTATTATGATTATTAATATCAATTTTATTATTTCCTTATTATTATTATTTCAATTTTTAGTAATAATTCCTAATTCTTTTTTCTTCTTCTTCTTCTTCTTATTCTTATTATTATTATTATTATTATTATTATTATTATTATTATTATTATTATTATTATTATTTTCTACCTTGACCGTTTTATATCATGTGTCTATATTATTATGCATATAACAGGATCTTATAACTACTTCAAACTGCAACGTAGCAACAGCAAAACTCTCAAAATAAAAATGAATAACTATGCCCTACATCTCCTTGATGTAGTCACACATCTGTACATACATACATAGAATTACACAATGCTCATCAGTATATATTATATATATATATATATATATATATATATATATATATATATATATATATATATATATATATATATATATATATATATATATATATATATATATATATATATATATATATATATATATATATATATATATATATATATATATATATATATATATATATATATATATATATATATATATATTATTATATTTTATTTCAGAAGCACCATGAAGTTCAGTAGCCTTTTCAGTTTTACTTTCGTTATCCTTGTCTTCTTATCCATCATTTGGTAAGTATTATTATTATTATTATTATTATTATTATTATTATTATTATTATTATTATTATTATTATTGTTATTATTATTATTATTATTATTATTATTATTATTATTATTATTATTATTATTATTATTATTATTATTATTATTTTCATTATTATTATTATTATTATTATTATTCTTAAAAGCAACAATAGAAATTGTTGTTGGGCTATCGCAATTGATGTTTTTGTTGTTATGATTGTAAAGTAGCAGCAGTATTAGTATTAATAGTAGCAGTGTTAGTAGTTACATTATAATTAGTAGTAGTTGTAGTAGCATTTTGCAATATTGAAAATTTAATTTTTTTTTCTGAATGGACAAATTTTTGAATTAAGATGATATAACAGGTAAAGCGCAAAATAAGAATGAAAATATGCATGAACACACGCACACACACACACATACACACACCACACACACACACACACAAACACACACACACAAAAAAAAAAAAAAAAAAAGGCATAAAAATGTTATTCAAAACAGAAAGAATTTGATTTCTGGAGAAATTATAAGAATTAAGATACGGATACAAGATAAATTTTATTGTTTTTTTTCGTATTATTTTGAGATTTGAAGTAAAATAAGATTATTAGTTTAATGAAATATAATCTTGTTTTATATTTTATTCTTTAATACAAAAAAAATTTATAATGACTTCCCAATAAATTTATATCCAATTACAACAAATCTATGTGAATGAAAGCAGTTTGGTAAAGACTTTTTTTTCCTTTTAAAATTAAATTTCAAAACTCACTGGCATTACCCTATTCGAGGAGAGAAACTTTTCTAGGTAGTATATAACTAAGATCCGCAAGTGGGATAGAACCGGTGCCCTCAAGCAGGCAAGTCAGTCACAATGGTTTGTCGAGGTTTTAGTTTAATAAAGTAAAAAAAATTCTCCACCACTCACTGGTCAGGGGGTCTAAAGGAATTTATCCACGTATGTAACGGGGTTGTATCCGAGAAATGAAAGAGAGTAGTAAGGAAAAGTGTTACGAAGACTGAAACCTGACATTTAACAAAGTATATAATAATGTATGAATGAGAAAGCAGAAAGAAGTAAGCTAAGATGTCTTGTAGTTTAATGTTTGACAAAGTATATTTGGTATATGTCAAACTACTCAAATATCGTAAAAATAAAGTATTTCCTGATTAATAGCGTCAATCATTACTACAAAAATAAATAAATAAATAAAATTAAAAAAATAAAATAAAAAAACTTTCCATAAGCTATTGCTGACTTTTTTCTCATTTTTCAATTTAATCTCCCTAAAACAAAAACAAAAAATGTTCATAGTTAACTTCTGATTATCTAAATAATAATAATAATAATAATAATAATAATAATAATAATAATAATAATAATAATAATAATAATAATAATAATAATAATAATAATAATAATAATAATAATAATAATTATATAGGTTTACATTGAGGTAGGTTTTACTTCTAATAGAAATTCACAATAGACTCCTAAACCTTTTTTTTAATTAATAAACATAATAAATTAAATAATAAGAAATTATTTATTAATTTATATCATATTCCTTCGTTTTCATAATTTCTAGCATTTATTTACTCATCTATCATATCATATGCTTTTAGGTAACCATACGATTCAACTATTATCTTTCCTGCCTACGTTCGTCTACCTTCTCCCTATTAATCCTACTATTTACTAACAATTTTATACAAGTTTGCTTGAATTAAACCAAAATATACATTAAAGGTTTTAACATATTCCAGGCCTGCCTACATTAGTTTACATTCTCCCCATTTATCCTATTAGTTTACATTCTCCCTATTTATCCTAATACTTAATAATACTTTTATACAAGTTTTCGTGAATTAAACCAAAAATATACATTAAAGATTTGAACATATTTCAGTCTGGTGAAATCAGCTCCAAATTGCAGAAGCACAACGGCTCCCGTGGCAACAAATTGCAGATACGGGGAAGTTAAAGATTGGTGCAATAGGACCGCTTGTGGAAAGGTAAATTTTTCAATACTTTAATTAACTCTTTATAAGAGGTTATACTTTTTATTATTTAAATTGATTTTTATACTGTAAAATAGGATAATTAAATAATTAATAGCTTCTATTAGGGATTTCTAGGAATTCGAGGTTTGTTTTGTTAATGAATTACAAATAATAATAATAATAATAATAATAATAATAATAATAATAATAATAATAATAATAATAATAATAATAATAATAATAATAATAATAATAATAATAATAATAATAATAATAAATAATAATAATAATAATAATAATAATAATAATAATAATAATAATAATAATAATAATAATAATAATAATAATAATAATAATAATAATAATAATAATAATAATGAAGCAAATAGCAAGCAAATTAACATATGTGAATGGGTTCTTGTAAAATATACCTAAATTAATCTGATATCCTCCCCAATTGACAGGGTCCTGGACAAAAATGTGGTGGCCGTTGGCAGATGTATGGTGCTTGTGGTTCAGGAATGTATTGTAATTGCGGAAAGTGTACCGGATGCGCACACCACACCATGGAATGCCACACTGGAAAATTATGTTAAACATCTCAAAGATCCTTCAAAAAATAATATCGTTTCTAAAAAACAAAAAACAAAATATGACTGTTTTCTCCATACTTTTTCCCAATGGCACCAAAGCACGTACTGCATAGTAAGTCTTCGGCTCTTGAAACTTTCATAAGCAACTACAACAAAAAAAAAAACAACAAAATATTCTTCATTCTATCTTCAAGCCCTTCCTTTGAGTTTCTCCATCAGGAAAATAAAATAAAAAGCAATGTTCAGGAAGACAATCGAGAGAGGGTAGGCACTACCAAGACCCATACAGAGGAGCTAACTTCAGAAACATCAGGTCTAAGCCCTATGTGAGATGAAAGCCTATCATAGATATGAGATTTCATATTATTTATATATATAAATGAAGAGCAGAAAGCCATTATTATTATTATTATTATTATTATTATTATTATTATTATTATTATTATTATTATTATTATTATTATTATTATTATTATTTATCATAATTATTATTATTATAATCATAATTATCATTATTATTATTATTATTATTATTATTATTATTATTATTATTATTATTATTATTATTATTATTATTATTATTATTATCATTATTGTTATTATTATTATTATTATTATATATTATCATTATTATTATTATTATTATTATTATTTTATTATTATTATTATTATTATTATTATTATTATTATTATTATTATTATTATTATTATTATTATTATTATTATTATTATTATTATTATTATAACATTTATCAGTTGCTGCTGTTTTATGATTTAAAGCAACTTGAAATACAAATGAATGAAGTTAGCTGTATCGAAAATTTCAAATCTTTCTTTTTATGCAAACAACCAAACTCTAACTTTTATATTTACTCTGAAAGAACATTTTTTCAGTTAACAATTATTATCCAATATATTTAATATAAATTATTATAATATCTCTTTTTGAAGTATATAATCAACGTCGTATATATATATATATATATCCATTACATATATATGTATTATATTCTTTATTATATTTTAGCCTCTATATATATATTATATATTATTATATATATATATATATATATATATATATATATATATATATATATATATATATATATATATATATATATATATATATATATATATATATATATATATATATATATATATATATATATATATATAATATATATATTAAGCTAGGATAATAGATATATACATAAAATATATACAGTTATATACCCCCCATTATATTCCTTAAATGAGTACCTATTTTGGTAAGTTCCCTTATGTTGAGGAATTCTCTCTTATATATCTTATATGATCTCTACAGGAGTTCACATATATATATATATACTCTATATATATATATATATATATATATATATATATATATATATATATATATATATATATATATATATATATATATATATATATATATATATATATATATATATATATATATATATATATATATATATATATATATATATATATATATATATATATATATATATATATATATATATATATATATATATATATATATATATATATATATATATATATATATATATATATATATATATATATATATATATATATATATATATATATATATATATATATATATATATATATATATATATATATATATATATATATATATATATTATATATATATATATATATATATATATATATATATATATATATATATATATATATATATATATATATATATATATATATATATATATATATATATATATATATATATATATATATATATATATATATATATATATATATATATATATATATATATATATATATATATATATATATATATATATATATATATATATATATATATATATATATATATATATATATATATATATATATATATATATATATATATATATATATATATATATATATATATATATATATATATATATATATATATATATATATATATATATATATATATATATATATATATATATATATATATATATATATATATATATATATATATATATATATAATCACGAATGAAAAGTACAAAGTTATTCTAATTCACTATTATTATTTTTTGTTTTTCTGTTACTTTGTTTATATATATATACATTTTAGGCTCTCTAAAAGTAATAATAATTAAATTTGCTCAATATACTCATTTGTTTTATTATCACTGAAGGTTATAATTATAAATTATTAATAATTATTAATACTTAATAATTATTATTTTTTGAAGGTAGTTATTAATATTAAGATTCTTATAGAAGTACATTATTTTATTGTTAGTTCTAATACATAAAATAATTATTGGTTATATAAGATACAATAATACTATATATTCTAATATAATTTTAATATCAATCTAATTAACAATAATAATAATAGTATTAATAATAATAATAATAATAATAATAATAATAATAATAATGGTAAAATTAATAATAATAGATAATTATAGTAATAATAATATTGACAATAATAATAATAATAATAATAATAATAATAATAAATAATAATAATAATAATAATAGATAATAAATAATAATAATAATAATAATAATAATAATAATAATATAATAATAATAATAATAATAATAATAGCTACTTTAATAATAATAATTTTATAATGCAAATAATACGCTCTTTTGATAAATAATAATAATATATAATATACTAATTATAATATAAAAAATATAATATAATAATATAATAATAATAATAATCTAAAATAATAATAATAATAATTATAGTAATAATAATATTGACATAATAATAATAATAATAATAATAATAATAATAATAATAATAATAATAATAATAATAATAATAATAATAATAATAATTAATAAATAATAAATTTTGGAAAATACTTAATATATAATATATATATATTATATATATATATATATATATATATATATATATATATATATATATATATATATATATATATATATATATATATATATATATATATATATATATATATATATATATATATATATATATATATATATAGTTTTGTGAAAATTAAAATTTGAGAGGGGAAGATATTTTGACCCACTTGCAATCCTTTCTATCTTCTATCACTAATTATTATTCAAGCTGAAAAATAATCGCAAACCAGCTATTTGATAAAAATGTAAAAATCATCGTTGTTGATGTTATCGTTGTTGTTATTTTTTTTAAAAAACATATTATGTATTGATAATACTTTAATCTTAAACTTTTATGAGTTGGTCGTTTATACTTCTCAAGTGTCTTAAAATTAATCATTCTTAATGAATACTAACCTCTGGATTCGTTTTACTATTATTAGAGATTTTGATTTGAAAATTTATCCAACTTAATAGCGCTAAAGCAAGTTTTCAACACATTTTTAGCATAATGAGAGAAGAAAATAAGATAAACCTCTGACTGTACTGAGTGAAGAAAATAAGAAAAACTTCTGACTTTACTGAGAGAAGAAAATAAGATAAACCTCTGACTGTACTGAGAGAAGAAAATAAGATAAACCTCTGACTGTACTGAGTGAAGAAAATAAGAAAAACTTCTGACTTTACTGAGAGAAGAAAACAAGAGAAACCTCTGACTATACTGAGGGAAGAAAATGATGGAAACCTCTGACTGTACTGAGAGAAGAAAATAAGAGACAGGTCTGACTGTACTGAGAGAAGAAAATAAGAAAAACCTCTGATTGTACTGAGTGAAGAAAATAAGAGAAACGTGTGACTGTACTGAGGGTAAAAAATAAGAGAAACATGGCAGACTTTGCTAAATAAAAGTACATAAGATAATAAGAGAAGAAAAATTTATAGCACAGGGTGTATCAAAAGTTCTTTTTTCGTAACTCTAAACCCCTCTCACCAAAAAAGGAGAAATTGGGGAATATCTTCGCCCAGAAAGAAAAAGGAAAAGAAAACATTTTATATATGTGTTACTTGATTAATTAAGTATTAAATGAAAAAATATATATATAAATATAATTTTAAATTCTTTATTTAATATTTTTACGACAAAAATATATAATATTTAAAAAGGTGATGTGATTTTACTTGGCAAAACTAAAGGTGATTATTGGATAATATTATTGAACTAATTAAGTTGCTTAAAACTAGTTTATTACAATACGTAGCAAAAATAAATATATATATATATATATATATATATATATATATATATATATATATATATATATATATATATATATATATATATATATATATATATATATATATATATATATATATATATATAAGAATCACTAAGATTTATTAGCTATAGCTATATTTTCTAGCATAAAGAGTACAAAAAATTAAAATAAATAAGAAAAAAAAACAATCACATAACTAGTGGAATAACCGTTGGCTCAAATTTCAATTGCCAACGATAGAAATGAAGAGAGAGCACAGCAATATTCACTACAGGTTCTTATTTATTCCTAAATAGGTCCAGAAATATTTTTTATATAAAGGAATGTTTTTTTTACAAATATTTTATATGGGTAACCAAACAAGATCTCCATCTTCTTAAAAAATAATAATAATAATAATAATAATAATAATAATAATAATAATAATAATAATAATAATAATAATAATAATAATAATAAAATAATAATAAAAATAATAATAAGAGAAGGTTCAATCCTGTTAGAGTAACAATTCTTATAAACTTTAATAAAATGAAAATTTAAAAAATTTAAAAATAAAAAAAAAAAAAAAAAAAAAAAATTTTTTTTTCTGCATTTCAATGTTAAGTTATAATAATTGTATCTCTTATTTTTAATTCGTAATTTCAAACTGTTAAATTCTATGATTGTTTTAACTTTCTAGTATAAAAAATTTACGTTCTTAAAAGTTGTTTGAAATCAGTGTGAAAGTTTGTTTGTTGTTCATAATCGAAATTAACATTCATTTTTTTAAAACGTCTGTTACCTGCAAACATTTGTTGGGCAAATAGGATTATTTTTAAGACTGATTCTGTTTCTTTATACAAGCAATTTCACTTTCGAATTTTTACATCTACTACATTTATTTCAAGTTGTTATAAATTTTCAAATTCTTTTAAGATACAATATTAAAATCATCTGTATTAAGCTACCGACAAACGAATTTAAAATCATTTAATAAAGCTCTAAGAATTTTGCCTCAAGTCAGACTTCGAACAATGCTTAAGCCATTGCAAAAATATCATAAAAAAAGTGCATTTAATGTGTACCCGGAGCCTCACGAAATATTCCCAGACTTAGCCTAGTGACTAAACTTTAATTTGAGAGTTACTTAGTTCAAATTTGTTTTGAATATCATTCCCGTTCCTTCGTACATGAAATCCTCTAAACAAAGCTTAAATCATTATTGCCGCTTCGTGCCGTTTTTTTCCTTCGTTCAAAAGTTTGCTTTTAAAGTTCTTACGGCATTGGTAACCTCGATACAATGACTGCATTTTTATTACTGCGGTTTCAACATCATTCCCAAGTTGTTTGCTTTTATTTTTACGTTCTTTAAATGCTTTATAAGCAGCTTGAATTGTTATGGCGGCTTTAATCATGTTTATATCAATGATGTCAAGTTTATCTCCTTTTAATGTTTTTCTACATTTAAAGCCTCTGTATAATGACTGAATTTTTATTGCAGAGCTAATGAGCTCATAATCGTTTTGGGCACAGTTCTTGTTTTTGCGAACATGAAATCCTCTGTACATAGCTTGAATTTTTGTAGCTGCTTCATTCAGTTTTTGGTCTTCATTGGAAAGTTTAACTTTTAAAATTCTTTCGACATTGGTAACCTCGATATAATGACTGTATTTTTATTGCAGCAGTTTCTTCATCATTCCCAAGTTGTTTGCTTTTATTTTTACGTTCTTTAAATTCTTTATAAGCAGCTTGAATTTTTATGGCGGCTTTAATCATGTTTATATCAATGATGTCAAGTTTATCTCCTTTTAATGTTTTTCTACATTTAAAGCCTCTGTATAATGACTGAATTTTTATTGCAGAGCTAATGAGCTCATAATCGTTTTGGGCACAGTTCTTGTTTTTGCGAACATGAAATCCTCTGTACATAGCTTGAATTTTTGTAGCTGCTTCATTCAGTTTTTGGTCTTCATTGGAAAGTTTAATTTTAAAATTCTTTCGACATTGGTAACCTCGATATAATGACTGTATTTTTATTGCAGCAGTTTCTTCATCATTCCCAAGTTGTTTGCTTTTATTTTTACGTTCTTTAAATGCTTTATAAGCAGCTTGAATTGTTATGGCGGCTTTAATCATGTTTATATCAATGATGTCAAGTTTATCTCCTTTTAATGTTTTTCTACATTTAAAGCCTCTGTATAATGACTGAATTTTTATTGCAGAGCTAATGAGCACATAATCGTTTTGGGCACAGTTCTTGTTTTTGCGAACATGAAATCCTCTGTACATAGCTTGAATTTTTGTAGCTGCTTCATTCAGTTTTTGGTCTTCGTTAGAAAGTTTAATTTTAAAATTCTTTCGACATTGGTAACCTCGATATAATGACTGTATTTTTATTGCAGCAGTTTCTTCATCATTCCCAAGTTGTTTGCTTTTATTTTTACGCTCTTTAAATTCTTTATAAGCAGCTTGAATTATTATGGCGGCTTTAATCATGTTTATGTCGGTATTATCAAATTTTTCTCCTTTTAATGTTTTTCTACATTTAAAGCCTCTGTATAATGACTGAATTTTTATTGCAGAGCTAATGAGCTCATAATCGTTTTGGGCACAGTTCTTGTTTTTGCGGACATGAAATCCTCTGTACATAGCTTGAATTTTTGTAGCTGCTTCATTCAGTTTTTGGTCTTCGTTCAAATATTTACTTTTAAAATTCTTTCGACATTGGTAACCTCGATATAATGACTGTATTTTTATTGCAGCAGTTTCTTCATCATTCCCAAGTTGTTTGCTTTTATTTTTACGTTCTTTAAATGCTTTATAAGCAGCTTGAATTGTTATGGCGGCTTTAATCATGTTTATATCAATGATGTCAAGTTTATCTCCTTTTAATGTTTTTCTACATTTAAAGCCTCTGTATAATGACTGAATTTTTATTGCAGAGCTAATGAGCTCATAATCGTTTTGGGCACAGTTCTTGTTTTTGCGGACATGAAATCCTCTGTACATAGCTTGAATTTTTGTAGCTGCTTCATTCAGTTTTTGGTCTTCATTGGAAAGTTTACTTTTAAAATTCTTTCGACATTGGTAACCTCGATATAATGACTGTATTTTTATTGCAGCAGTTTCTTCATCATTCCCAAGTTGTTTGCTTTTATTTTTACGTTCTTTAAATGCTTTATAAGCAGCTTGAATTATTATGGCGGCTTTAATCATGTTTATATCAATGATGTCAAGTTTATGTCCTTTTAATGTTTTTCTACATTTAAAGCCTCTGTATAATGACTGAATTTTTATTGCAGAGCTAATGAGCTCATAATCGTTTTGGGCACAGTTCTTGTTTTTGCGAACATGAAATCCTCTGTACATAGCTTGAATTTTTGTAGCTGCTTCATTCAGTTTTTGGTCTTCATTGGAAAGTTTAATTTTAAAATTCTTTCGACATTGGTAACCTCGATATAATGACTGTATTTTTATTGCAGCAGTTTCTTCATCATTCCCAAGTTGTTTGCTTTTATTTTTACGCTCTTTAAATTCTTTATAAGCAGCTTGAATTGTTATGGCGGCTTTAATCATGTTTATGTCGGTATCATCAAATTTTTCTCCTTTTAATGTTTTTCTACATTTAAAGCCTCTGTATAATGACTGAATTTTTATTGCAGAGCTAATGAGCTCATAATCGTTTTGGGCACAGTTCTTGTTTTTGCGAACATGAAATCCTCTGTACATAGCTTGAATTTTTGTAGCTGCTTCATTCAGTTTTTGGTCTTCGTTGGAAAGTTTACTTTTAAAATTCTTTCGACATTGGTAACCTCGATATAATGACTGTATTTTTATTGCAGCAGTTTCTTCATCATTCCCAAGTTGTTTGCTTTTATTTTTACGTTCTTTAAATTGCTTTATAAGCAGCTTGAATTATTATGGCGGCTTTAATCATGTTTATATCAATGATGTCAAGTTTATCTCCTTTTAATGTTTTTCTACATTTAAAGCCTCTGTATAATGACTGAATTTTTATTGCAGAGCTAATGAGCTCATAATCGTTTTGGGCACAGTTCCTGTTTTTGCGAACATGAAATCCTCTGTACATAGCTTGAATTTTTGTAGCTGCTTCATTCAGTTTTTGGTCTTCATTGGAAAGTTTACTTTTAAAATTTTTTCGACATTGGTAACCACGATATAATGACTGTATTTTTATTGCAGCAGTTTCTTCATCATTCCCAAGTTGTTTGCTTTTATTTTTACGTTCTTTAAATGCTTTATAAGCAGCTTGAATTGTTATGGCGGCTTTAATCATGTTTATATCAATGATGTCAAGTTTATCTCCTTTTAATGTTTTTCTACATTTAAAGCCTCTGTATAATGACTGAATTTTTATTGCAGAGCTAATGAGCACATAATCGTTTTGGGCACAGTTCTTGTTTTTGCGAACATGAAATCCTCTGTACATAGCTTGAATTTTTGTAGCTGCTTCATTCAGTTTTTGGTCTTCGTTGGAAAGTTTACTTTTAAAATTCTTTCGACATTGGTAACCTCGATATAATGACTGTATTTTTATTGCAGCAGTTTCTTCATCATTCCCAAGTTGTTTGCTTTTATTTTTACGTTCTTTAAATTCTTTATAAGCAGCTTGAATTGTTATGGCGGCTTTAATCATGTTTATATCAATGATGTCAAGTTTATCTCCTTTTAATGTTTTTCTACATTTAAAGCCTCTGTATAATGACTGAATTTTTATTGCAGAGCTAATGAGCTCATAATCGTTTTGGGCACAGTTCTTGTTTTTGCGAACATGAAATCCTCTGTACATAGCTTGAATTTTTGTAGCTGCTTCATTCAGTTTTTGGTCTTCATTGGAAAGTTTAATTTTAAAATTCTTTCGACATTGGTAACCTCGATATAATGACTGTATTTT
>SEYY01024686.1:27500-35000 GCA_009176605.1 Armadillidium nasatum | reverse complement strand
TCAGTCATTTGCCGGTCAACCTTATTCATGAAGTTATTACCAAGATAAGAATTTTTTGGGGCAGAGTTATTACTTTCAAAGATATTTTCGCTATTATTATTTTTAATAGGATTATTGTCAAATTCATTGATGCGGTTAATACCAGGAAATGACATTTTCGATATAGGATTAGTATTAAAAGTGGTTACTAAATCACCATTATCGTGTTTTTCTTTTTCAACATCATCAAATGCATTATTGCCTGGAATTGACGTGCTCGCTATTTGATTATCATTGAAGATATTTTCTGATTCTTTATTTCCTTTCTGGTCCTTATAGACTTCCTTAGAGAGAAAAGAGTCTTGCGAAGAATAAGGTTTGCTAAAAATGTTTTTTGATTTTTCTTTGTCTACCTCATTTGCATCATTTCTACTGAGAAATAAATTTTTCGACATTTCATTATTATTGTTCTCTATTCTATTATTATTTTCTCCTCCTTTTTCAATATCATTCAGGTTGTTTCTACTAGCAAACAAATTTCTTAATTTACTATCTTCTGTTTTCTCTCTAGCGTCTTTATTAAATGTAAACGAATCATTCAATTCACTGTAATTGTTATTGTTCATATTGTTGAAAGTGATTCTTGGTCCTTCATCTTTTGTTTGCATTTGGTTAACATCATTTACGTCATTGTTGTTGAAAGATGAAATTTTAAAAGCATTATCATTGTTAAAGATTTCTTCAAGCTTCTCATTTTCTTTTTTAGGTTCATTAACATCAGATACTTTTTCCGTTTTCACGTTTTCTGTTTCTTCTTTCGCAAAAGCATGTATCTGGTTATTATCGGGTAGCAAGTCAAGATGATTAACATTTTCATTTTTAGCAAGATCTTCAGTATTCCATTTATGATTATCGTTGAAGATGTTTTCAGATTCTTCACATTTTTTCTGTTCTTTTTCAATCTTATTTTTGTCCAAGTGAGTAAGAGATGATTCTAGAGGCTTATAATTATCACTAAAAATCTTTCCTGATTGTTCTTTGTCTAAATCACTTACGTGGTTATCGCTGAGTAGCAAATTTGTGAACTTGTGACTTTTGTTTTTTAATTCATCATTTTTATCGTCGTTGAAAGTATTTTCATATTCTTTTTTTTCATTTTCTTCTTTTTCGACCCCAGTAACGTTTTCATTAATAAACGGTAAATCATTTGACCTATAATTATTGCTAAAATTGTTTTTGGATTGTTCTTTTTCTTTTTCACGTGAATCTTTACTGAGAAACCAGGTTTTCGACATGGGATTATTATTTTCTGATTCATTACTTTCTGTATGTATTTTATCAGTATCTATTCTATCCTCTCTACCAGAAAAAGAATGGTCAGTGTTTGTTAGTTCACTATCTTTTGTCTGATCTTTATTAGTTTCTTCACTAAATGGAAACGAATCATTTAGCTTATTGTTGTCAAATACGTTTTTTGACTCTCCCTTTACTGCTTGCACTTGATTAATCTCACTTATGTCATTATTATCAGGAATTGAATTTTTGAAAACATTATCATTGCTAAAGATAGTTTCTTCCGATTTCCCATTTTCTGTCTGCTGTTTTTCAAGTTCTTTTGTGTCGTTACTGTTATGAAATGAATCTCTTGATATATAATTTGAGTCAGATATATTCTCTAGTTTCCTGTTTTCTTTTTCCTCTTTCGCAGTAGTATTTATATTGTCATAATCGGGAAATAAATCTTTCGACTTTTCATTACTGATAATATCCTTTTCCTCGTGATCGTGATCTTTTGTACTACTAATATCATATTGTGAAATAAAATTTTCACTTCCGTCATCGTCTATCAGTATCGATTTTCCTTCATAGTTAGAGTGATCTATTTGAGAGGTTGCATTTTCATCATTGCTAGGGCGAAGAATATCATTTTGTTTTCTATTATCGGATGCTTCATCATCCATCTTCATTTCAGTATGAATTAGTGGATTCTTTAAAATACTCTTTGGAGGTAAAGGAGAAGGCGGAACGATATCAAATATTGACTCATCATCCTTTCCCATTACACCGCCTCGCAAATCTGTTTTAATATTTTTCCCATACTCACTATTTATTCCCCATACACTATTATTATCATCAGGATTTTCCATTTCACAGTCTCTTCCAGCTTCAAAGCCAGAAGATAAGCTATCCTGATTAACAAGATTATTTCTGAACTTTTCCTCTGTCTCTAAAGGGTCATTTTTGTATTCCCTTCCATCAGTTTGTTGAGAAGTTCCATTTGTACTATGTGCTAACTCCATTTGATCATCTTTTGATACATCATTTTGAACTTCTTTTTCAGGTTGATATCCTCCTGGATTTTGCCGGTCATTAAAATTTATATATTCAGTTTCGCTGATTGTTTCATTCTTTGAAAACTCGAAAGAATTGTTATCATTGTTTTCAGATTTATTATCTATTATTTCAACTTGGCTTGAGAACCTTACTTTCTCTTGATGGCCATCAGGAAAATCAATATTACCTGGAGTTCTACATTCAGAATTATTTAAAAATCGTTTCTCCTCGTAAGGAGAGTTAGTTCCATCTACTATTATGTTATTTTCATCTACAATAATTTGGTGCTTTAACATTGTTATTCTTTGTGTTATCGTTATAAGTATTTGTATCTAGAAAATTCATATCGTTCACACCATTATCATTTTCATTAATTTCTTCAGTTTTTCCATTTCTTTCGGTTTTCCAACTTCTGAAGTCATTTTTTTCACTCGAAATATAACCATCTGTATGAAAGTCATTAGATTCTGGCACTATGTTTAGAGTCATCAGCATCATCACTATTTTTAGAGTCATCAAAGTCTTTATTCTGAATCGCTGTTACATCGCCAGAATGCTCAATTTTTGATACATTATTTTTATCCAAATCAGGATCATTTTCATCCGTGTTTATTAATTTCCTGTCAGAAGCTTGCGTTCGTCCACTGTGAGTTGTATTAAAATCTTTGTTTACATTATTTCCAGCAGTGAAAATGCTCTCTTTTTCGGTTTCGTTATAAAACGATTCTGAATTTGACATTGACACATCATCTACTGGTTTTAAGTTAAATTTCTCCTCCATATTAACAGATTCATTCTCTATATCTTCATTATTGGAGGGAACTTCTTTCTTTTCACTAAATGTAGGAGTTTCTTCATTTGAAAACTTCACATCTTGTTTTATGTCATTCTTGGGAAGATGATCTTCTTTTAGGTTATCATAAAAATGTACAGAGTCAGAACGGTTAGAGTGTTCAACTCGTGTCCTATTTTTAATTTTATCTTCATTTCCTTTCATTTTCAAACTGTTTTTACTTAGTTGATTGCTGATCTCATTAGCTTCCTCACTTTGTGAGTTTATGGTATACGGTTGATTAGGTAAGTCCACTTCTTTGTTTTCAGTTCCATCTGCATCATAACTTTGTGAGTAATTAACATGATCTTTATCTCTACTTGGAGAGTTAAGAGAATCGTTGTTTTGTAAGTTGTTTCCTTCTGTATCGCTCATATTGACTTCAAAGGCTGAAGCAAAGCTGTCTTGCCTACTAATTGGAGTTTCTTGTTTTCCCGTTTCCTCTGGCGAGGTTTCTACGTCCTCCATTCGATTATGTTTTTTCTTATTCAACTTCATTCTGAGTTCTTCTAAGTCATTATTTTCGCTTTTAAATTCTGAGGGTAAATTATTTATCAAAATTGCTGCTAAAATTACTACTATCCTTTTCCTTTTTCATAGTCAGTCTGTAAATTTATGTCTTTCTTATTTGCTATTTGATCATTACACTCCTTTTTATAATCTGTTAAATTAGTATTATCTCTGTCAGTTCTATTACTCCTTGATATATAGGAAGAGTGTAATTCATTATTTCCATTCTCAAAAGCATTTGATAAGTATTCAGCTTTATCTTTTCCAATACATTTTTCTTTAGCGTCATTAATGTTTAATCTTTCATGGCCTTTATATTCTTTAAAAGTATCTTCTTCATTTAATGCATTCAATGTTCCATTATCAGTAATATTATCCATACCTTCATGTTCCTTATAATTATCTCTAAAATTAGAATTTGAGAATTCTTCGATTTTGTTGTTGTTAGTAGACAGGATTTGCTCAGAGTATAAATTTTCTATATCATCTTGATCATCATAGACATCGCTTAGAGGTTTTGTAACTTCATTTTCATTTCCGTTTGTGGATAATTCTGTATCCAAACCTGTATTGCGATTTAATGACTTAGAATTAATGGTTCTGTTAGAATATCTACTGTTAAAAGTAGAAGGTTCAATATCATCATTAATCTCACCAATTGACCATCTGCGATTATTGAAGCTATTAGTAATTGGTTTGTTTTCCACTTTCTCATTATCACCTGTCAATGAAAGTATCTCTAAACTATCGCTACTTCCTCGTGCTTCGTCATCACCTGATTCATCACTCGGAGCTCCTTCAAGAAGCTTGGATGGACTTTCGCTATATCTAAACTCTAAAACTGATGTTCCTGGTCGGGAATCTTTGTCTCCTATAGAGAAAGTATTCCTTCTTAACATCCGGGATTTTGCTGAGGATTCATGAGTCTGGCTCGCTTTAGTAGTAGTATGAATTCGATGTTCTGGCGTTTTTTCAGGTGCAGCGTTTGTTTCAAGTTGTATTTCGTCGATGTCATTTTTTTGACTTTCATCTGTAATTTTGGGATCACCTGTACCAAATTTTCTCTCAATTTCATTTAACATTTCACTTACGACTACGGGAATATCTGAATTATTCTTTGGTTGAACGCTAGAACTATTGTCTTCGGAATTGGAGGGAATGTTAGAGTTATTTTGTATTTCATTTGTATTGAGGCTTTCTTTATTTTCAGATATTTCTTCAAAATTAGAACTATTATCGGGTGATTTATTTCGAATAATGTTTCCTGCCGAGAATCCAATGTTTTTATTTACTTCGTCTTCTTCATTTGGGAGGGAGTCTTCTAAAGAACTATCAAGAAAGACGCTATCTTGGTTTGCAAATTTACTAACTAAAGTTTCAACATGATCATCTACAACTCTGTCTAAATTTGCTTCGTTTATGAAAGGATCGTTTGAATCATCTAAGAATTTATCATTTTCATTTTTCTCTACATCAGATTTTGAATCAGAAGAAGACGAAGTTAAATCATTACTTTTCTCTTCATCAGATTTTGAATCAGAAGAAGACGAAGTTAAATCATTACTAGATTCCTGAGTAATGTTGGAACTTTGATTAATATTATGACTAGAATTGTTGCCTGTATCTTCTATGGGTGAAATTCCAGATCCTGATTCAATCCGGCTAGTTTCAGGCTCAGTTTGGGGCGTCTCGGTCTGAGCTCCATGGGAGACCTGTAGCGGATGAAATAGGAACAAATTTGCAATGAAATTGAAATATCAAAAATGTGATAAAATAAAATAAACCAAACAAAAAGTATTACATCATTTAAAGCCAAGCAGATGTTACATTAAGTTTCTCAAAAAAATATGGATTTTAAATTTTTTAAATAAAATTTTTTTTCTTCAGAAAACCTGCATTACCCGTGTTATATATATATATATATATATATATATATATATATATATATATATATATATATATATATATATATATATATATATATATGGAAAAGATGTAGACGACGTCTGAAACGGTGAAATTACACCATCCCAACTCCAACTGCTTAAACATATAGGGTGTTAAGGCGAACTGAAACATCTACCTGCACTCCAGTACTTAATGGTCAATCCCATTCGTGTCTCATTTAAGCAATCTTCCTACGCAAGGGCTTATCCATAGGATTTGTCCGGTAGACACTCGTTTTTCATACACATCACACACACTAGTCAAACAAACTATTGGACAATCACACACTCGATTAAAATTTTTTTTAAACCATCATCAACGAATGTGACCTTTCAGACGCCAATAGGCGAGGCCTCCAAGGATAACTTTTCATCCACCACTTCCTTCATCATCACACGATAAACCTTTTGCTCTGGAATTTGACATATCGAAAGTTTTCGATAGTCTTGCAAAAAAGGTTTTGATTTCTAAGCTTCCCACTTTTGGTAGTTATCCTTCCCTCTAATTTCCTCTACAGTCGTTCTTTTGCTGCTGTTGTAGAAAGCCATCGTTCATCCTTTAAATCTATCAGTAGGTCTCAGGCCAATTTTTTCAACAATGAAAAAAAAAATTTAAAATCGCTCCATTATTGGACGAGATACACGTTTCCGAATTCTTGTCTAATTTCAGTAGTTTTATAGATTCGGAGATACGTACTCGTACCCCTTCACTTTTTCAGATATATTTTTTTTCTTGACCGAACTTGTAAAAGCTTTCAGGAACTCTTGAAGAAGGGTATAGTTAAAGTTTGATCATGAAACATTTTAGATATCTATCCCTAAAAACGCGTTGTTAGACAAAAGGCAAAGAAAAAGTTTAAAAATTAAAAAAAAAAATTTTTTTGAACAAATTTCAAAACATCATAACACTTTTCAGGAACAGATATCCAAAATATCTCACGATCGAACTTTAGATATATCCTGCTTCTACAAACCCTGATAATTTTGACAATTTAGATTAAGAAATAAGCATTATACCCGTAACAGTAATGGATACTTTTTAGTCAAATTTGGAACGTTCACAGTTTTTTTTTTTTATAACTTTTTTGTCTCTTGACCGAAGTTCGTCAAATTTTCAGGAACACTTAGAAGGGTTTATCTAAAGTTCGATCGAAAAACATTATTCGATATCTATTCATGGAAAAAATTTTATGAAGTTTTGAAATTTAACCAAAAAGTTTTTTCAAAATTTCCCAACTTTTTTTTTTTTTTTTTTTTTTTTTTTTTTTTTTTAACTCACAACGAGTTTTAAGGAAAGATATATAAAATGTCTCAAGATCAAACTTTAACTATATCTTTCTTCTAGAGTTCCTGAAAATTTGGACAAGTTCAGTAAAAAAGAAAGTTATACCTGAAAAAAGTGAAGGAGTTTGTATCTCCGAATCTATAAAAGTTACAGAAATTGGACATGAACTCTGAAATGCGTATCTCGCTCAACAATGGAGCAATTCCATTTTTTTCCTACTTTATATAGTAAAAATTTTATTCCAGAATATAATAATAATAAACAAAAAAAAGACGAAAAAAAAATGTCGGAACCTCCAAACAGCCAGTTTTGAAAAGATGAAATCTAGAACCTTTCGCCTAATCAACTAATCAATCTTTCTGCTCTCACTAACTCTTTCCAATTTCTCTTTGCCGTTGACCAGTTGCATCACTCCTACATATTATATATATATATATATATATATATATATATATATTATATATATATATATATATATATATATATATATATATATATATATATATATGTAGAAAATTAATTGAACACGAACCAGCAACCTTAAAGATGGCAAGTCTTGCTCTCTAACCACTAGACCATGGCGGTTCAAAAGGAATCCCATTGGAACTGCTCAT
>SEYY01024686.1:17500-22500 GCA_009176605.1 Armadillidium nasatum | reverse complement strand
AGAGAGAGAGAGAGAGAGAGAGAGAGAGAGAGAGAGAGAGAGAGAGAGAGAGAGAGAGAGAGAGAGAGAGAACTGAAAATATAAAAGAAATCGTACTAAAAAGCTAGATATTATATTGCATTTTTACTTATAAAGAGTATAAAAAATATTGCAGTAAAAAATATTTGTTTTGTATTAACATCTGGTATATATATATATATATATATATATATATATATATATATATATATATATATATATATATATATATATATATATATATATATATATATATATATAAATATATATATATATATATATATGAGTTCAATTCTAATTTCAATTTCATAAACAGGACTCTTAAAACCGAGATCCGCATTGTGATTGGCTGATATTTTACGTCCTTTGTATATTCTTGTTTGTGATTGGTCAATATTTTTGGCCTTTTTAGAGCTACTTGAACATTGTTTGATGGTCACCTTTCTCCTTCTTTTTTATTATATAAAAAAATTGTTTTAACATTTTGATAAACACTTTTTATATTAAATAATAAGTGAAAAGGACTCAGATCATTTGAATGTAAAATATGTGATACAATATTAATAGAATTTATATATATATATATATATATATATATATATATATATATATATATATATATATATATATATATATATATATATATATATATATATATATGGGGATGAGGGTGTATGTTGTGTGTGGGGGTGTGCCCTTTTGTAGTGTGTGTGTGTGTGTGTGTGTGAGAAAGTATATAGGGACATTTACTCACATATGAACGATTAAGAGTTTATCCTGTTATATATATAAATATATATATAATATATATATATATATATATATATATATTATATATATATATATATATATATATATATATATATATATATATATATATATATATATATATATATAAAAATATAATAAATAAAAAAAAAATAAAAATAAAAAAAAAACTATAGAAAAAAAAAAAAAAAATTAAAATAATAATAATATAATAAATAATAATAATAATAATAATAATAATAATAATAATAATAAAAAATGCTAAAAGTAAAAACGAGAAAAGCAGAAAAAGAAATTGAAAGAATGGAATTAATCCTAAAAATAGGGTGAAAAAAAAGTTATCCAACCCCCAAAAGAGACTATTTTGATAAATATTATAATAATAATAATAATAATAATAATAATAATAATAATAATAATAATAATAATAATAATAATAATAATAATAATAATAATAATAATAATAATAATAAAAATAATAATAATAATAATAATAATAATAATAATAATAATAATAATAATAATAATAATAATAATAATAATAATATTTATTATAACTATCATAAGTATGGTATGCGAAAATCGTTTTAGAGCAACTTTATTAATGTGAATGACGATCATATAATTTTAATAGGGTTGGCATTTTAAAAATCAAATTAAATAAATCAGTTGATTCTTTTTACGTGATTTTTTTTTCTTAAAATCATAATTATTTGATTTTATCGATTTTTTTTTGATTTTTTATTTTTTAATTAATTATTTATTTTTTTAAAAAAATAATGTCACTGTCTTCATATTTTTAAACTTCGGAATATCATAACGGAACTTAAAAAAAAGAAAATGAATTAAAATGAATATAAATTTAAGCTTTTTAAACGAGCTTGGGAAAAAATTAATTAACGTCCAACGATATTTTTTGTTAAATTATTGAAACTTGCAACACTCTTTTACTTTTGAATTCTGGCTTTAGATATTTACTGTAAAAGGCGTGAATTATTTAAAATTTATTAATTTTAAAATTTCAACAAAAATATGTTTTTTTTCAAATTTAATTTATTTTTTATTTTATTTATTATTTTTTTGCAAGCTTTACGACCTTATTAATCACAAAATTTCATTTAATTGAAATAACACAAAATAAATATAAGCAAAATATTCAGTATCTATAAATATAGAATTTAAATGCTAAAACTAAATATTTTTTTATGCTAATATTTTTCTTAATAATATAATAATAAAAATTAAATAACATCACAGAACCATAAAATATATTTAAAAATAATATAATAGAGTTTACTTGTTCCTATAAAATTTAAATACATTAAATTGGTTCTGTCAGTCGTATTTGTCCTTTTCATATTTAAAAAAAAAAAAAAAAAAAAAAAAAAAAAATAAAATGGCTTGTACTTTTTTTTAACAAAATTATAATTTAAATCTTACTTAATTAGGCTAATTAAATTAATTTTATTTATATTTATTTTAAATATTACTTATAATAATTATTACTAATAAAAAAAAAAACACTAAAATTTTTTAAAATTAAAAAATTAATTAAAAAAAATGTTTTTTTTATAAAAAAAAATATTATATATATATATATATATATATATATATATATATATATATATATATATATATATATATATATATATATATATATATATATATATATATATATATATTATATATATTATATAATATAATAAAAATAAAAAAAAAAAAAAAAAAAAATCCCCAACCCTGAATTTTAAGCTATTCCCAAAATTCAAATAAACGAAGAAACCACTGTGATGACGTCATTAAAGTTTCTACTTTCTCAGACGAAAGTTGTTAGATTTACATCAATTGACCAATCACAGTTTGAATTTGTTTAAAATTACTCTCCAATTAGTTTTATACTGAAAGTTGTAACATTATGTTAAATAGCATAATATCTCTTTACCTTATTTTAAAGTGGAATAACATGGAACTAGTCACAACATTCTCTACAACCACTCCACCAACAGTAAAAATATAGACCTATGTAGAGTAATTAAATATAATGGAATAAAAGTCTGGATAATTTTTCTTTGTTTATTTCGATGACGTAGACATGACTTCAAGCAATATCAGTTTGTGATTGGTTAAATGATTTAAATGGTATGACGTCACTACTGCATTTCTTCGTTTATTTGAATTTGGGAAGTAGCAACATATGCCATAATTTATGGTAGGCATAAGTACTCTCAGATTTCATTACACATCATATCTGTACTTTGATTTCATTCACTCCAATCACTTCGAATGCTACAATCACTACATTTACTACCCTCACTCCTTTCTCTTCGATTGCTATAATATACTATATTAGCTACAATCATCTCCACACTCGCTACATTCACTACAAACACTCCAATCATCTTTACCCTCACTAAATTCACTACGATCACTGAACTTGAATAATTTAGAAATGGATAAAAATATAGAGAAATTGAATGTCTGTTATAGATGGATTTACTGAACATGCATACATACATACATTTTTTTTTACAGAACGCCACCATACATACATACATACATACATACATACATACATACATACTAGTTAGGAAGAAAAAAGAAGAACAAAAAAAAAAGTAATGTTCAATTTAATTCATCAAAATATGTCAAAAGTGTCAACAAATAAAATTGCAAAATATGAAATAAATAAACAAAATAAATAAATAAATAAATAAATAAAAACTCGTCTAGCGTTCGCTATTTTTCCTTATAATTTTTCTTTCAAATAATAATAATAATAATAATAATAATAATAATAATAATAATAATATTAATATAAGACATAATAATAATAATAATAATAATAATAATAATAATAATAATAATAATAATAATAATAATAAAATATATAATAATAATTAATAATAATAATAATAATAATAATAATAATAATAATAATAATAATAATATAATAATAATAATAATAATAATAATAATAATAATAATAAAATTACGAATTATATATATATATATATATATATATATATATATATATATATATATATATATATATATATATATATATATATATATATATATATATATATATATATATATATAATGTAGGGGTTTGATAAAGTATCTCAAGTGTACATTTGAAAACTCAATAGGAATGTTTACAATCATATCTACTACAAAGAACTCCTCCTCTCTCTCATTCCTGGCAAGTCACGCACACATATAGTACCTTAACAACTAAGTACTTAAAAAAAATTATGATGGTCATAAATAGTGTACCATCGGATATGTTTGGGGTTGTTAGGTGGAATCTAAGTACTGGTCTTAATCTACTTCTCTTCCTAGCATCCCTTGTGAGTTAGCAGCTTCTGTTGGGGAAATTGTTGATGACACAGACTAGAAGCTTAACTTGGTACAAGAACTTCGTTCTTTCTTAATATCTGATACACTCGTAGTGTTTATTCTCTTTCACAGATCTGGCTTCTACTTAACCAAAAGTAAGGTGTTTGAAGGCTCCAACAGTGAACCCTACTCTATTCTCATTACGATCACTACCTTTATCTTTTATCCAAAGCAGGATATTGTGTATATGTTAATACTGACGATAACATTTTCCATTTTACTACTTTGGAATCTTCCATTTTTTGGGATCTTATAGTTTCTTTCTTATGCCAACCTATGACTAAATAGGTCTCGTAACTTTACTTACTATCATAAATTCTTCAAACAAAAAATTCCAAAATACTGTTGAAAACATGTTGTCTTCTTCTACTTTCTCAAACATTATCATTCTTGGAAATTTTTGAGGGTTCACTATCTTCAATGAATTTGTTCTAGTACGGAAGATGAGGCTGGTGAACTCCAGTCATAAGTTTCTACCATTCAAACCCTTGAGCAGTTGGTAATTCTTTATTCGTGTCCTCTAATCGCCTTGGAGATAAGCTCAAATGCGGGAATGTTTCTTAATTTTGAAACCACTGCCTTTTTAAAAACTTTAAATATTCTTCTATTTTTCTCCTTTTACCTTTTCATCCTTGTATCTTGGTAATTGTCATCAAATCTTCAACAAATTTTACTCACCTGTGGCGGGAAGATGTTCTTGACGTTTTGATGGCGAAACTGGACGACCTTTTTGGGCTTTCTTGATTTTCCTTGGAATGATTACGGCTGCTTCGTGATGGGTTCCTCTGAGTCTGCAGAATGTATAACTGAGGCTA
>SEYY01024686.1:5000-12500 GCA_009176605.1 Armadillidium nasatum | reverse complement strand
TCTGCTTCTGCTGAAGTTTCAGTTTTTGCCTCTGCTGGTGGTTCGGATACTTCTGCAGAAGTTTCAGCCTCTGCTTCAGCAGGTGTCTCAGACTCTTCTGCTGGAGAGTTTGCTGTTTCTTCTGCAGAAGCCTCAGTCTCCGCTTCTTTTGCTGCATCCGCATCTTTTGGTGCTTCGGCACTTTCTGCTGGAGCCTCGGACTCAGTTTCTGCTTTTGCTTCTGCTTCTGCTGGAGCTTCAGCATCTGCTTCTGATGGTGCTTCAGCTTCTGAAGGAGCTTCAGTCTCTGCTTCCGCTGGTGCTTCGGCTTCTTCTGCAGGAGTCTCAGTCACTGCTTCTGCTGTTGCTGCGGCTTCTGCTGGTGTTTCAGCTTCTTCTGCAGGAGCCTCAGTTTCCGCTTCTACTGGTCCTTCGGCTTCTTCTGCAGGAGTCTCAGTCACTGCATCTGCTGCTGTTGCGGTTTCTGCTTCTGCTGGAGCTTCAGCCTCTGCTTCTGATGGTGCTTCGGCCTCTGCAGGAGCTTCAGCCTCCGCTTCCGCTGGTGTTCCGGCTTCTTCTGCAGGAGCTTCAGTCTCGGCTTCCGCTGGTGCTTCGCCTTCTTCTGCAGGAGTTTCAGACACTGCTTCTCCTGTTGCTATGGCTTCTATTGGAGCTTCAACCTCAGCTTCTTCTGCAGGAGCCTCAGTCTCCGCTTCTTCTGGTCCTTTGGCTTCTTCTGCAGGAGTCTCAGTCACTGTATCTGCTGGAGCTTCAGGCTCTGCTTCTGGTGGTGCTTCGGCTTCTGCAGGAGCTTCAGCCTCCGCTTCCGCTGGTGCTTCGGCTTCTTCTGCAGGAGTCTCAGCCACTGCTTCTGCTGTAGCTTCGGCATCTGCTGGAACTTCAACCTCTGCTTCTGATGGTGCTTCGGCTTCTTCTGCAGGAGCCTCAGTCTCAGCTTCTGCTGGTGCTTCGGCTTCTTCTGCAGAAGCTCCAGCTTCTGCTTCAGCTGGTGCCTCAGCTTCTGTTGCTTCTGATGGTGCTTCGGCTTCTTCTGCAGGAGCCTCAGTCACTGCTTCTGCTGTGGTTTCGGCTTCTTCTGGTGCTTCGGATTCTTCTGTAGGGTTTTCAGCACCTGCTTCTGCTGTTGCTTCAGATTCTTCGGCAGGAGCTTCAGGTTCTTTATCTGCTTGTGTTTCGGCTTCTTCCGCAGCAGTTTCAGTCTCTGTTTCTGCTGATGCTTCAGTTTCTTCTGCAAGAGTTTCATCTTTTGCTTCTTTTGATGCTTCTGATTCTGTAGGAGCCACAGTCTCTGCTTCTGCTGGTGCTTCGGATTCTTCTGCAAGAGTCTCAGCTTCTGCTTCTGTTGGGGTCTCCGCTTCTGCTTCAGCAGAAGCCTCAGTCTCCTCTTCTTTTTCTGCTTGGGTTTCTTCTATGGGAGCCCCTGCCTCAGTTCCTTCTGCAGGAGTATCTGTTTCCGCTGGTTCCTCTGTTTCTTCTGCAGAACCCACAGCTTCTGCTTCTTTTGGTGCTTCGGCTTCCTCTGAAGGAGCTTCTGCTTTTGTGTCTGCTTCTGCCGCTGGAGCCTCTGAATCTGATCCTGCTGCAGGAGTTTCTGATTCTGCTTCTGCTGCTGGAGCCTCTGCCGCTGTTTCAGTCTCTTCGGCTGATGTCTCTGCTTTTTCCGATGTTTCTGCTTCTTCAGTAGGACCCTCAGTCTCTGCCCTTTCCACTGCTTCTGTTGGTGATTCAGATTTTTCAACAGGATCCACTATTTGTTCTTCCACAGCAGATTCGATATCTGCTTCTGTCTGTTCTTGGGTTTCTTCAGCAGGTGCCTCCGACTCTGCTTCTGCAGAAGTTTCAGCGTTTGTTTCAACTATTGCATCGGTTTCTTCGACAGGTGATTTTATCTCTTCTTCGTCTGGTTCTACGGCATCTCCGGCAGGAGCTTCAGAAGCTGCCTCTGCAGGAGCTTCGACTTTTTCGACAGGAGCTTCTTCATTTACAGGGGTTTCAGTCTCTGCCTCTGCTGGAGCTTCTGATTCCTCGACAGGTGCTTCTGCTTCTGTTAGTGCTTCGGCCTCTTTTGTAGACGGTTCTGCATCTGGAAGAACCTCTGTCTCTGTTTGTACTTCGTCTGCAGACGTCTCTTTCTCTGGTTCTGCAGAAGCATCTGCTTCTTGAGCATCAGCTTCAGCCTCTGTTTCTGCAGGTGCTTCTGCTTTTTCTGCAGATGCTTCAGCCTCTGTTTCCTCGGATGTTGCGGCTTCCTCAGCAGGTTCATTTGCTTCATTTTCTGCTGGTGCTTCGGCTTCTGCCGCTGTTTCTTCTGAAGCCTTTGCTTCATCAATATTTGCTTCAGAATCTGCTTCAGTTTGTGCTTCGGATTCTTTATTCTCTTCCTCGGGTGCTTTTGTCTCGGCTTCGGATGGTTCCTCAACTTCGTCAGCAGGAGCTTCCGTCTCTGTATCTTTAGGTGCTTCGGTTTCAACAGCTGGTGACTCAGCCTCAGTTGACGATTCAGTTTCTTCAGCATTTGCTTCTGCATCTAATTTTGTTGGTGCTTCGGTATCTTCTGTTATATTTGCTTTATTATCTGCATTAGCTGGGTCATCAGCATCATTACCATCTAATGCTACTGAAGCTGCAGCTCCTGCAGCAATAGCAGCACCTCCAGCTGCGACTCCTGCTAACAGCACGGATGAATCAGCTTCTGCTTCTTCTGATGCGTCACCTTTTTCAGGAAGTGCTTCTGTCTCTGCTGTTGCATTTACTTCTTCAGCAGGAGTTTCTGACTCAGCATCTGCAGGTTTTTCAACTTCTTCAGCAGCTGTTTCTGTCTCTGTTTCTGCTGATGCTTCGGCTTCTCCAGCAGGTGCTTCTGCATCAGTTTCAGCTGTTGTTCCATCTGCATGTGCTTCAGCTCCTGTTTCTGTTGATGGATCAGCTTCTCCCGTAGGTGACTCTGCTTTTCCATCAGGTTCTCCTGTTTCCACTTCTGCTTCTCCTGCAGGTGTTTCTGCCTCTGTTTCTGATGGTTCTGCTGCTTCTTCCGCAGGCACTTCTGTTTACCGTTTTTGTTGATGGTTCGGCTTCTGCTGCAGGTTCCTCTCCCTCTGTTTCTGCTTCAACTGGTGCCTCGACTTCTGCTGGTGCTTCTTCTTCTGCTTCAATTTCTGCAGGTGCTTCTGCTTCTGTTGATGCCTCGGCTTCTTCTGCAGGTGCCTCTGCTTCTGCTGATGCCTCGACTTCTTCTGCAGGTGCCTCTGTTTCTGCTCCTTCGGCAAGTGCTTCTGCCTCTGCCACTTCTTCTCCAGCAGGTGCTTCCGCCTCTGCTTCTGTTGATGCTTCGACTTCTTCTGCAGGTGCTTCTGCCTCTGCTTCTGTTGGTGCCTCGACTTCTTCTGCAGGTGCCTCTGTTTCTGCTCCTTCGGCAGGTGCTTCTGCCTCTGCCACTTCTTCTCCAGCAGGTGCTTCTGCCTCTGCTTCTGTTGGTGCTTCGGCTTCTTCTGCAGGTGCCTCTGTTTCTATCGATGCTTCGGTTCCTTCTGCAGCAGCTTCTGCCTCTTTTTCTGTTTCTCCATCAGGCGTTTCTGCCTCTTCAGCAGGTGCTACTGCCTCTGTTTCCGATGGTGCTTCTGCTACTTCTGCAGATGCTTCAGTCCCTTTATCTGTTTCACCATCAAGTTCTGCATTTTCTTCACCAGGTGCTTCTGCTTCTCCAGCAGGTGTTTCTGCCTCTGCTTCTCCAGTAGGAGCTTCTGTTTCTGCTTCTGTTGATGCTTCTGCTTCTTCTGAAGGTGCTTCACCTTCTTTTTCATCTCCATTAGGTTCTTCTGCAGTTTCTGTCTCTGCTTCTGCTTCTTCAGCAGGTGCCTCTGCATCTGCTTCTGTTTCTTCTGTCGCGTTGGCTTCCTCAACAGGTGCTTCTGTCGGAGATTCTGCATGTTCTGTGGGCTTTGCTTCATTATCAGCGTCAGCATCATTACCATCTAATACTGCCGCAGTTGCAGCACCAGCAGCTATAGCGGCACCTCCAGCAGCTATTCCTCCTAAGATTTTTTTACCTTTTCTTTTGGGAGGTTTTTCCTTTGCATTGTTATCATTCATCAAGGATTTAATTCGAGTGTTGCCAACTACAGCGCGATGTTCCATTCCGTTGCTACTTTTATTAGTTCCTTGTAAGTATCTTGGGGTCACATCCTTGAAATTATTCTGACCTTCTTTTCCTGCCTGTAAAGATATATATATATATATATATATATATATATATATATATATATATATATATATATATATATATATATATATATATATATATATATATTATATATATATATATATATATATATATATATATATATATATATATATATATATATATATATATATATATATGAATAGAATAAAAAAATATATATATTAAGTTTGAAGAATTTCAACATGTCAACTTTATGCATGTTATTTTTTTTCTACTAATTCTTGAAAGATTCGTCTATTTGACAAAATTTCTCATTAGTCAAATGTTTTATATGTAGGGGCGGCAAAAAAAAATTTATTTGGCCTGAAGCCGACCGCTTATCCAGTGACGGTTGATTTGGTAGATGAAAGACGCTGTACCATACCATTTATTTTGTTTATTTTAAGGCTGCTAATTTCTTCTAGCCTACAGACTCTAGAGTTGAAGGGTTCAAACCCTTCCTCGATTATTCCTGTGATCGTTCCTCAAATTCACATTTTATGGTAATTGTGCCCCAGCTTCACCTTTCATATTATCATTATGACCTATACCATATTCAGCTGTTTTATTTATTTCATCATGGTGAGTGTTATATTCTTTTACCCTAGGTTACAATCCTAAACTAGTATCAGTCTTATATTTCTATTTATATATCTTTTATTCCTTATCAGTGTTATTATTTTCTTTTCCTACTATGTATTTTCTCTTTTCCCATGTGTAGGCACTTGCCACTTTGACTTGCTGTCCACCAGCCACAGCTGTCTTCCTGATCCTCCAGCTGTTGCTGTCTGCACCTACCCTCACCAGCGGTTTACAGCAAGCTGAATCCACCTTCATATTCTGCACATATTCTCTAGGTGATAGTTGTGGTAGTAGTTTAGTTCCACTATTTCTCTGCCTAAATAATATATACCATTTCGTAGCAAAATTATCCTATCTATTTTATTACATGTGTAAGATGGAAACTGAAAAAGAATTATTATTATTATTATTATTATTATTATTATTATTATTATTATTATTATTATTATTATTATTATTTATTTTATATATATACTAAATATGCTTTGACATATTTAAAAATTGGTAAATATGGTCTCAGTATTGGCAGGTAGCATACATTTTTCTTATTGTTTTATGTTATTTTACAGCTGGGTCCTAATTATATATATATTTTCTTCTTGCCATCCTTCCTTCATCAATAAATGCTCAATTGTTTGGTTTGAGTAAATCCCAGCCTCCACATATGTTCATGCCAGAACACATCACTTCAAGCACATACCAACAGACCCAATAAGTGATGGACGTTGAATGTTCTTCTTCTCAGGCTCCAAATTTTAAATCCATCGCAAGAGTAACCTTCAAATTTTCACAGACCTGCACTTACAATGTTCATAGTTTATTGGATCTCAACTTTTGCTTTATATTGTCGTAAGTTTTTTTTAATAAGTCCTGCAAACCAAATATAGTTGGTGGCTTAATATTCCAAGTAAGCAGCAAAATAACTTCATGACTATTTCAGATAAATCTGAAAAGAACATCCAGTAACATGGATCAGGATCGATGTTGAGTGTAGCCATCAAACCATTGATATTGCTGAATGCCACTAAATCACCTTCCATTAAAAAGAATGCGTTGAGCTGCTATTTACTCTCCCGAAACTTGTAAACTCTGACTTCAACTGAAAGGAGATTCCACTGCTGTAGTCGAGAGCCTAACAGCTCTGACCTACTCTTGGGGAGCTACATATCCTGAAAAAGTCATGTCGTTAATCTTGAGTAATGAGATAGAACTTAAAGGACGATTCTAAGCTAAACTCGGGATCATTTGACATTGATTGTTTTAGACCATAATCCTCTTTCCCTTTCTCATCCTCACTGTTTTCTCATCTGAGTCAGATGAGAACGTTTTCAGTGCATCAGGAACAGATAATCCTTCACAGTGGAACACAGGGAGAGTAGCTAATGGAATGTTGAACATTGAACAGGCTAATTTTTCAAACTGGACAACTTTTCCCCACCTGGAGACGTCATGCAGAAATAACAATTGTTTATATAATCATATGGTTCTCTCCAGATCTATAGGACATCAAGAGACAAACTTCTTTTTCCTGTTCAACCAGTAACGAAGGTTTCCTGCACAAGTGTTGTAGCATATGTGAGGAACCTACATTTTGTCCATGTTTAAAATATAAGTAATAAGCTTTTGCATCCATAGCATCAATGCTGTACTTCTGTGATTCAAAACTCACATCGCTCCCACAAATATAGTAGAAGTTATCTGTCTTGCTCACACACGTGTTATTAAAACTGTGTTATTAAGGGACAGTACCTTGATACATCATTGTGAAACCTTAATTTAAATATATCAACATATGACCTATGAGGACAATTACAAAAGGTATCTATGTGGTTTGACAACAATTTTATGTAATGAATAAATATTTATATTAAAGCAAATAAAATGTAAATGCATATGAATTAATGATTCTATTTTACCTCTTATAAAGATAAGAGTACTGCTTAACATAACCACCTCCTAAGACATCTGAAATAATACTGAAAGAGCGTAAATGGTTTGCGACGTTCATGAATTGTGCATTTTTGAACTGGTAGCCATAGAGTACTGTATTATCAAAACAAAAGCTAATGAACAATTGTCAACTATTATCTTCGTTTTCAGTGACTTAGAATCAATCGAATTTTACAACATTTATTTGAGAAGCTAAAGAAACATTTTGGCTGTAGATCCATGTTAAACTAAGGTGAAATCTCATCAGGAATGCTAATGAAAAAAAGTTGATGGGGTTTTGATCTTCGTTTTTGTATTTTTTTTTTTTGAGGTTTCTTGAATTTGGAAAAAAAATAAAAAATAAAAAAATAAAAATAAAATACTATTCCATACTTCTTAGACAATCATGTATATACAGAGTGAATATATATATATATATATATATATATATATATATATATATATATATATATATATATATATATATATATATATATATATATATATATATATATATATATATATATATATATATATATATATATATATATATATATATATATATTATTCTTATTATGCTATAGGGAATTCGAAACCTGGTAAGACAGAGTGTTACTTCTCGGTGTTTCTTTTTCTCGTTATCTTTCTGGGAAAGATCACATTACCTCTCTTTCTAAACAAGATTCTAAGAGGTTAGGTGTTCTGAGACGCCTTCAGAATTTCTTTAATCCACCACAGTTTCTTGCTCTATATAGGGGTGCTGTTCGCCC
>SEYY01024684.1:47500-52665 GCA_009176605.1 Armadillidium nasatum | reverse complement strand
GGAAACATTTACACTGAGAAAAGAAATCTAATTTCTCCCAATTGGCAGATAAGCTACTTTTCCTTCATCATAATTTACAAGTACAAATTCACGGTAAGTATTAGCGTATTCTAACTATATTATATATATATATTATATATATATATATAATATATATATATATATATATTATATATATATATATATATATATATATTTATATATATATTATATATATATACATATATTATATATATATATATACTGACTGAACCAGAGCAACAGCCGGAGCTTCGGTGTATCACTACTATTTAATTAAAAGAAACCACGAAAGATTTCTCGACCTTAGTCTAGATCTGCAGACAGCAACAAAAAACCATTTATTTAATAAAATTTCTCTACAATACACTTAGTTGATGAGTCTTTAACAAATGCACAACTCATTTCACTATTTTTTCTTTCTTTGTGAAGAGCTTATAAAGGTGAGGCTGATTTCTCTATTGGAAAATATTGAACAGTTCATAGCAGAAATATTTTTTGTTAAGTGATCTAAAATGGTAGAAAAGCAATATTCAGATAGATTAATCAATTGATCGGGTAGACGATATACTGAAACTATACTTTTTGATACTCCATTCGAAGCAAAAGCATATTATATATATATATATATATATATATATATATTATATTATATATAATATATATAATATTATATATTATATTATATTATAATATATTTATATTTATTACTCATTAAACTTAATTTAACTAATTTAAATTAAAAAAATTACTCATTTAAACTCAAAATAACTCAGCTTTGGGGTTTAAATGAACAAGTAAGATGATAATTGGTATGAGTTAATTACGCTTTCATTAAAAATATTGAATCATGTTGAAACATTAAAGATTTTTGATTTAAAGTCTAAGGTTGTATCACGTAATTTTCTAAAATCTCGACTTTCTTTTAAAAAGTGTTAATCTTAAATTGTGTTTTTCTAAAATAATAGAATTAAAAAGACCGAATTAGTTACAAGGAGTAAATGCTTTTTAACCTAATGAAATATATATATATATATATATATATATATATATAATATATATATATATATATATATATATATTATATAATTATATATTATATATATTCTAGAGTGAAGGTTCACCTTGAACCCCCTACAAGTAAAAGCAAATTTCAATAAAATCAATGTATGATGAGAGATTAGAATTTCGTGATGTTGGAATAAAGAAGTAGGGAATAAATTCACAGGCTTATAAAGGTCTCAGAAGTAAATTATTTCTAACTGTAAAATAAGAGGTGATCATCTATGAAATAAAATGACCTAGTTAATAACATATAAGCGCACTGAATAATAGTAATTAATGAATGTAAAATCTTTGTTAAAATAGGAGGTAAATGTAACTGAACTTCTCTCTCTCCATATATATATATATATATTATATATATATATATATATCTATATATATATATATATATATAAAATATATTCTTATTTAAATAATAAATTTAAATATAGAAATTAAATTAAATTTATATTATATATAAATAATATTTATATATATATATTATATTATATATATATATATATATATTATATAATTATATAGTATATATTATATAAAAATATTAGACATGCATATTTTTATTTTAGGCTTTTCCTGAGCTTTCCTGAGGCTTTTTGAGGGAATTTGAAAGGAATTCGCTCTCAACTCTTTCCTGAGCCTTTTTTGACGGGTTTTGTATGGAATTTCACAGAAACGTTTACCTGGAATTCGAACCAGAGCTACTGCAACATCCGGGTCCATTACGGCCTTTTCCTTATATATATATATATATATATATATATATATATATTATATATATATATATATATATATATATATATATATATATATAAGGCCAGAGGCCTACTAAAATTCCACTAGAGCTAGTTGGAAAGTCGGAAATATGATCAAATTAAAGTCCGACATGACCTGACACACGGCGTTTGAAGGTGTATAAGTCATAGGAAGTTGGAAAAATAGATGAAGGAAATGTGTTCCAGACTTTACCAGTAGAGTACATGTAAGATTGAGCATTGCTTGTAAGTGAATTTGTTTTGATTTTTGTTTTTGTTTTCCTTAAAATTTAATTGAAAACGAACGATAGAAATTGGAAAAAAATTACACTTATAGTTATTAATTGTATAATTATATTTATACTAATTATTATACATATGCTTATGAATTAATTCATTGCAAGCGAATCAACGACCAATCTTATTTCATTGAAATAATAATGATTATAATAATAGTAAGAATACCAATGATAATAATAATCATAATTATAATAATAATGATAATAATTATAATAAGAATACAAATGATAGTAATAATAATAATAATAATAATAATAATAATATAATAATAATAATATAATAATAATAATAATAATAATAATGATAATAATAATTATAATAATAATACAAATGATAAAATAATAATAATAATATAATAATAATAATAATAATAATAATAATAATAATAATAATAATAATAATAATAATAATAATAATAATAATAATAATAATCATACCAATAATAACGGCAAATGATAATAACATGTAAACCTTAATATTGTAATGTAATTATAGTTTCATTTAAACTTAATAAGAATTCTCCATCACTGGAATAGGGCAGTAAATGGTTATTTTATGTCTCTTCATTATTATTATTATTATTATTATTATTATTATTATTATTATTATTATTATTATTATTTTTTATTATTATTTAAAAAAAGTCATGCAGCAAAACAATAAAGAAATGTCTTTGATTAGGACCAATTTTATTATTTTTCTTGTTCCCCACCCCCCCAAAAAAAAAAAAAGATATTTAAAAAATGTTTTTTTTCTTTTTTTTCTTCTTTGATTTTCTTTAAAATATATATATATATATATATATATATATATATATATATATATATATATATATATATATATATATATATATATATATATATATATATATATATTATATATATATATATATATTTCAATGCTGTTCAGTCTGTCATATTGAAAGAGAATTGATAATGGCAGAGTGTTTGGCTCACATGGTTGAAGGTGATGGTTCTATCCCCCAAGGGGATCGTATTAAGAAACTTTATTGAAAGTTTTGCCCTTCGCAAATAGGGCAATACCCGTAAATATTTAAACTTTTTAATTAAAAAAAATTTGTATTTATTAACACTTAAAAAATGATTTAAAAAAAATAATATCAGAAGTTTTAGGAATTTTTAAGCGTTAAAAAAAAAATAATAATAATTTGATTTTTCTTTTAAAAAAATTTTTTTTTTTCATTTCCTGAAAGATTTTTGAAATTTTTTAAGCGTTTCAAAGGAAAACAAATTTAATATTCCAAGCATCAATTTAATATTCTGTTATCGTAATAAAAATAAATTACGAATTAATTTCTACTTTCTCTGTACACGTTTCAACACTAATGAACGTTTAATTAAAAAGCATGACTAAAATAAACGAACCCGCATCAATTTATTAAAAGAGAGCTCTAATTGAATCTCTCAAACTTATATATATATATATATATATATATATATATATATATATATAATATATATATATATATATATATATATATATATATATATATATATATATAATTATAGAGAGAGAGAGAGAGAGAGAGAGAGAGAGAGAAAGAGAGTAGAGAGAAAGAAAGATAGAGAGCAAGAGAGAAAGAAAGAGATGGAAAGAAAGAGAGTGAGAGAGAGAGAGAGAGAAATAAAAAGAAAGGGAGAGGAAGAGAATAAGAAAGAGAAAGAAAGAGAGAGAGGGAGAAAAAGAGAGATAGAGATGCACGTTGGTGAAGGACAAAGGTGCAACGTTGGTACACGAAGTCATTCTAAAAATGAAGAGAGTGATTTTTCCAAAGGTGAAAATAAAGATGGTTTAAAAAGTCATGAATTGCCAAAAATATTCTCAATATATTTTATGAATGACGGAAATTTAAAGATATTAAAAATATAAACTGTAAATTCGCAATGATACTAGTATACTATATATATATATATATATATATATATATATATATATATATATATATATATATATATATATATATATATATATATATATATATATATATATATATATATATATATATATATATATATATATAATATATATATATATATATATATATATATATATATATATATATATATATATATATATATATATATATATATATATATATAATATATATATAATATATAATTGCTATAATATCAATGAAAGTCGAAAATCGGGATCTAGAAAAGTCTCAGAAGTAATAAAACCTATTCTTTCTGAATTATTAACACGTCAGTACACCTATTTATATATATATATATATATATATATATATATATATATATATATATATATATATATATATATATATATATATATATATATATATATATATATATATATATAGGGACCGACCAGGGCTTGGAATTTTGCCTGGGTCTGGGTCACCCAAATTTAGCCTGGGACAGGGTTGTTTAATATTTGTAAAGAGGTCAAAACCACTGAAATTTTAGGTTAAAAAAATTATATATTGAATTTAATTGAGGTTTATTTAATTATAAGAAAGGCGTAGAATAGCCAACATTCACTTAAATTAATGATTATATGCATTTTCTCCGAAAAAATTTTCAGAAAATACAGATTTAGTATAAATAAAAAAAAAAAAATTTAAGAAAAAATTTTTTTTGATTCATAATAGTGATTCAACAGCTTTACCTATAAGACCCTAAAGTAAAGTTTGAAAAAATGTAAGATATAAAATTATCAATTTAACCTATATTTATACATATCGTTGTTATATTATTGCTATGTATCAAACTTGTATCAATTAGCTATATTATTTCAAAATTATTATTTTGTTTATACATTCAATCAATATGGTTAAAAGATCAGCTTCAGTAGTATGGAAGTACTTTACAATGTTTCAGGATAGGCTCGAAATAACTAAATGTAACATCTTCAGTCAAAGAATTAGAAGAGGATCTCCGGGTGCCACAAGTAAAAAATTTTCAACCAAATCTTTATGGGGGCATTTAAAATCAAAACACAAAAATGAACATCCACTAGCAGAAAAGGAGTAGTCAAAAGAAACAGAAA
>SEYY01024684.1:35000-42500 GCA_009176605.1 Armadillidium nasatum | reverse complement strand
GATGCCCTCATAAAGATTTGGTTGAAAAATCTTTACTTTGGGCACCAGGAGATCCTCTTCTAATTTCCTGACTGCAGATGTTACATTTAGCTATTTCGAACCTATCCTGAAACATTGTAAAGTACTCCCATACTGCTGAAGCTGATCTTTTAGACGTATTGACTGAAAGTTTAAACAAAATAATAAGTTTGATACACAGCAATAAATATCAATGATATTTATAAATACAGGTTATATTGATAATTTTATATCTTACTTTATTTTCAAACTTTTAACTTATTGTCTTACCTATGTAAACCTGTTGAATCACTATTGTGAATCAGAAAATAATAAATAAATAAAATTTAAAATTTTTGCACTTTTTTAAACTTTTATTACACAAAATCTTTAATTTTCTGAAATTTTTTTCGGAGAAAATGCATAATCATTAATTAAAGTGAATGTTGGCTATTCTACTTCTTCCTTATAATTAAATAAATCTCAATTAAAATTATTTCTAATTTTCTTAACCTAAAATTTCAGTGCTTTTGACCTCTTTACAAATTTTAGGCAACCTCGGCCTCGGCCAAATCCCCGGCCCCGACCCTGGCCCCAGCCACGCCTCAGGCAAAATTCTAGCCCCCGTCGGTCCTAATATATAAATATATATATATATATATATATATATATATATATATATATATATATATATATATATATATATATATATATATATATATATATATATATATATATATATATGTATGGTGACATACTTTCCTATCTTACTGATCTATGGTCTTCTGCCCTTAGGGACTTTGGGGAGTCTTGTGTGGTGACGCTTGACATATCGAAGGCTTTTGACCGGGTGTGGCATGCGTCACTGCTCTCCAGGCTCCCCTCCTTTGGGTTTCCTCCTTCTCTTTGCTTACTATTGTCTAGTTTTCTCTCAGATCGTTCCATTTCCTCAGTTGTAGATGGAGCGACCTCTTCCTCCTTTTCTGTCAACTGTGGTGTTCCTCAGGGTTCTGTTTTATCTCCAACCTTATTCTTACTTTTCATTAACGATCTTCTCCACTGCACTTCTAACTCTGTTCACTCTTATGCTGATGATTCAACTCTGCATTCTTCTACTCATTTCAAATCTGCTCCTTCTTTTGCTTCTAGACTTGCTTCTCGTCTTCAACTTTCCGATTCCATTCTTGCCGATCTGGATGGGATTTCCCGGTGGGGTCATAGCAACCTTGTAAAATTCAACTCTTTAAAAACTTAACTTCTTCACATCTCCCTCTCAAAAACACCTCCTAACTTTCCTATCCTCTTCGATGGCTCTCCCGTCTCACCTGTAAATAACAGTAACATTCTTGGTCTAAACATAAACAACAAACTGTCTTGGAAACCACATATTACAATGGTTGCTAAAGCGGCCTCTAAGAAGCTGGGAGTCCTGTTCAGGTTGCGAGAATATTTTTCTTCTGAGCAGTTACTCCAAATATAAAAGGGGTTTTATTCGTCCTTGTATGGAGTACTGTTCTCACATTTGGGGGGGCTCCGGCTCCTCCTCTCTTCTGGATAGGGTTGAGTCAAAAGCTAAGAGATTAATAAACTGTCCCCTACTTTCAAACTCACTTGACCCTCTGTCTCTGCGACGTGATGTTGGCGCGCTATCTCTTTTCTACAGGTACTACAATGGCAGGTGCTCGAGGGAATTGGCCTCTCACATTCCTCCACCGTTGCGTCGTCCTCGTTGCACAAGGGGTGCCCTGCTTTCGCACCAATTTTGTGTGGACGTAGGAAATCCCAGGCTAGCCCGTTGTGGTACCTCCTTCTTTCCAGCCACCTCTATTCTGTGGAACTCTCTACCATCATTTATTTTTCCTCCTGTATTTAATCTTCCACTCTTCAAGGATTCCGTCTGCGCCCACCTGAGGGCTGTGCGTTAGGTGTGTGTGTGTGTGTGTTTGAATGAGCTTTGTGCATGTGTGTGTGCCCCCTCCTTGAAAAGGGCTCTGCCCGTGAGTGGTGGCGTTCTGTAAAATATATATATATATATATATATATATATATATATTTATATATATATATATATATATATATATATATATATATATATATATATATATATATAGAGTTCCTCTCCTCGAATACGGCAATGCCCGTGAGATGTGATAATTTATTTATTTATATATATAATATATATATATTATATATATATATATATATATATATATATATATATATTATATATATATATATATATATATATATATATATATATTAATCATTAGTAACTATCTTTATTTGTCATTCAGCTTTATCTACAATGTGGGAAGAATTTTTAGCCAACAAAGTACTACTCTAAGTTTATGATATTTAATTTTTTTTTTTCCAGTTTTTATATTTGTTTTCTCTGAGGCCTTAATTTCCTTTCATATATATTAACTTTTTTTTTTTTCAATACTTTTTGCTTGCAACTACCCACACATTTATTGTTGTTAGTATTCAGTTATATATATATATATATATATATATATATATATATATATATAATATATATATATATATATATATATATATATATATATATATATATATATATATATAATAAATAGAAAAATAGAATAAATAAATAGAAAAAAACAGCAATATATATATGTTGTTGATGTTTTTTTTCATTTATTCATGCAATTAGTTATTCTTACATTTATTTATCCAAATTTGTTTCTGTTATGAAACTGATGATGGGTTAAGCTTTATCCGAAACTTTCACAGTACAACAAAAACGTTGAAAACTTTTCATATTGTTTTATTTTTCATATATATATATATATTATATATATAATATATATATATATATATATATATATATAATATATATATATATATATATAATATATATATATATATATATAATATATATATATATATTCAAAAAGTTACAGTCAATAACCGGTATTAAGAATCTCAAAGGGGAAAAAATAAATAGTTTTCTTTCCTGAGATTAATCTCCCTTAATCTCTCTCGATTTGATTTGATGAAAAAAAACAAAAAAACAAAAGCAAAACAAAAACAAAAAAAGAAAAAAAAGAAATGAACCAAAAATTTAAAATAATTGGAATAATAAATCAACCATCTTGAAGAACAGTATAAAATCAAATGAAAACTGGGGTGAAAAGTTATTTATTTATTTCTTTATTTAATTTATTTATTAATTTTTTGTTTATTTATTTATTTAGTTATTTATTTGTTTACTTATTTATTTGTTTATTTATTTGCCACCGAAAAATAAAAACATGGTGAAAATGAAGCTATTTAAAACTAAACGGTCATTAGAGTTTTGGTCTGTTTCTTTTTATTTTTTCCAAAAAATAAAAAGTAGAAAAATAAGGAAGGGAAAAAAGATAAAGATGAAAAGAGAAGAAAATGAATAAGAAATTGAAGAAGAAAAAGAAGAAAAAACCATGAAAAAGAAGAAGATAAAAAAGAAGAAGAAAAAAAAGAAAAAGAAGAATAAGAAGAAAATGAAAAAGAAGAAGAAAAAGAAAAAGTAAAAGAAGAAAAAACGAAATAAGAAATGACATTTTTCAAACTTTTAAGGTTTTGTGAAAGAAAAATAATGTTTTTTTCCTTTACTCAAATCATGTTGTTGGATATAAATTTTATTTATTTTTATCTTGTGAAAAATTTTGAGAGGTAATCCCGTTTTGGGTCGATTCCCATGATCGCCATTTTGTGATTTCATATTTTCATAAATGGCGATCATATATATATATATATATATATATATATATATATATATATATATATATATATATATATATATATATATATATATATATATATATATATATATATATATATATATATATATATATATATATATATATATATATATATATATATATATATATATATATATATATATATATATATATATATATATATATATATATATATATATATATATATAATATAATATATATATATAATATATATATATATATATATATATATATATATATATATATATATATATATATATATATATATATATATATATATATATATATATATATATATATATATATATATATATATATATATATATATATATATATATATATATATATATATATATATTATATATATATATATATATATATATATATATATATATATATATATATATATATATATATATATATATATATATATATATATATATATATATATATATATATATATATATATATATATATATATATATATATATATATATATATATATATATATATATATATAATATATATATATATATATATATATATTATATATATATATATATATATATATATATATATATATATATATATATATATATATATATATATATATGGTCACAGGGAATATGTTGTTAAGTTGAAAAATGGGCAAAATGAGTTAAGTGATTATCCCAAGCCCTCTCCCACTGTGAAGAGTCTCTAACTCAGGCTCTAATACTTTCCGAGTTATAAAGATGTGGGTTTCTTGTATCTCGTAAAATAGTGCGTGTTCTCAGTTAAATCAACTTACTATACTTACTATACTGTAGTTGCGATTTTATCTTAACACGTATTCCCTGTGACCACATATATATATATATATATATATATATATATATATATATATATATATATATATATATATATAATATATATATATATATATATTGATCATTATTCCGGTATTTTCCCAACTCATATTTAAATTAATAGGATTCTGAGCTTTGCCCACCAGTGGAGGGAGATAATAATAATTGGGCATTCACTGGGAAGGTCCTTTTCAAGGAGGGGAAGAAGAAAAGAAACATGTAAATCTTCCAACGCTCAACCCTTAAGCAAATTTTTCACATAAGGAAAAGTGTAGGCATTAATATGCGGTAGATTAAATAAAGCACAAAAACGTAGGGTGACAAGGAACTCCTCAGAACAAAAGTGACTGGAAAGCTGTCACCACAAATAGCAAGCCTGGAGTTATCAATGGCTATTCAAATTTCGAAATGAAAGCGGGGCACACTTTGTTTTATGTGGGTTTCGTAGCAATTTAGGCATGTTGTGGTCAGCTCAGTTGGAGAGAAACTAAAAACAGTTAGAAGCCCCAAGTCCCTATCACCTTGTTAGATAATGCAAAAGTTGCCATTCGTTTTGAATGGCTCATTCTTAATTCAAATTTTCCTCATGCAAATAATCAAAGACAATTATTAATTTTACATGCTCTATTAAACCAAACTATAAACAAATAAGTCAACTACCATCAGAACCTACATTCTTATTTTAATCAAGTAAATTTTTAGTCTGGTAAAAATAATACTATCTCTAATCTGCTCTCTGATGGGAATGACATCACACCTTTGATCTGTAAAACACTGACGCAGAGTAGGTGGTAAAATTTTAACATTCTTCATATATATATATATATATATATATATATATATATATATATATATATATATATATATATATATATATATATATATATATATATATATATATATATATATTCTTCCAAGGATGTGATTTCTGCTCTCTCTGATCTTAATACTAAGAAGGTATACGGTCCCAATGGTATTCCTCCTGTGGTTCTCAAAACTTGTGCTTTCGAGCTTGCACCCTGCCTTGGTAAACTATTACTTCTTTGTCTTTCTATTTGGACCTTCCCCTCTTACTGGAAACGTGCGTTCATTCAGCCTGTGCCGAAGAAGGGGGATCCCTCTCAACCCTCCAACTACCGTCCCATTTCTTTAACCTCCGTTCTCTCTAAAGTCTTGGAATCTATTCTTAACAGGAAGATTCGGAAGCATCTCAATTCTTCTAATCTTATCTCTGATCGTCAGTATGGCTTTCGAAAGAAACGCTCTACTGGTGATCTTCTTTCCCTTCTCTCTGACTATTGGTCCTCCGCTCTTCGGCATTTCGGTGAATCCTTTGCTTGTAGCGAAGGACATATCGAAAGCTTTGATAAAATCTGGCACAAAGCTTTGATTTCCAAACTTCCCTCTTTCGGAATCTATCCTTCTCTCCGTTGTCTTCTCTCTGATTTCTTTTTTGGTCTCTCTATAGCAGCTGTTGTAGACGGAAACCGTTCATCCTTTAAGTCTATTAATTTGGTGTTCTTCAAGGATCTGTCCTATCCCCAACACTTTTTCTGTTTTTCATTAATTACCTTGTCTCTGTTACTTCATCTCCTATCCACTCCTATGCCGATGACTCTACACTTCATTACACCTTTCAGTTTGAAAGACGTCCATCCCAACAGCAGTTAATATACTCGAGAAGGGTAGCCTTGTAGCAACTAACCTCTTATCTTTCACGTATATCAAATTGGGGCAGAAAAAACATGGTAGTTTTCAATGCCTCAGAAACTCAGTTCCTCCACCTCTCCATTCGACACAATCTTTCACACAACTATGATATCTTCTTCGAAAACATAACTCAAACATTCATTTGTTCTTAATATTCTCAGTGTATCTTTTTCTCGTGATTTTTCTTGGAAAAAGATCACATTACTTCTCTCTCTAAGCAAGCTTCGAAGATGTTGGGTGTTCTGAGGCGCCTTCAGAATTACTTCAGGCTACCCCAGTTGCTTGCTGTCTATAGGGGTGTTGTTCGTCCCTGTATGGAGTATGCTTCATACATCTGGGGTGGCTTCACTCATACAGCTCTGAGAAGGTGGAGTCTAGTGCTTTTCGTCTCATCAATTCTCCTGCTCTTACTTACTCTCTCCAATCTCTTTCTTAACGTCGAATTGTTGCGTCATTCTATCTATACTATCGCTGTTACAAAGCATATTGCTCTTCTGAACTCTCTCGTCGCATACCTTCTCCATTGAGAAGAACTCGTGCGACACGCCTTTCTACAGTCTTATCATTTCTTTGTCCAACTCTCAGACCCCAGACTTAACCGCTATGCTCAATCTTACATATACTCTACTGGGAAAGTCTATAACACACTCCTTTTATCTGTTTTAACAATTTCGCTTGACTTACATACTTTCAACCGCCGTGAATCTGGACATGTTCGCCTCCATCGACCAGAAAAGAGTTTTTCCAACTCCGGAGGAATTCGGTAGGCCTCCGGCCTCTCCTCACCGGAGGATATATATATATATATATATATATATATATATATATATATATATATATATATATATATATATATATATATATATATATATATATATATATATCACGAACAATCTTTCTGTTATATTATTAATTTAATAAAAATTAAAGAATTTATTCAGATTTGTATAATTATTTCTTGCCAAATTTATATATCATTGTAATAGTGGGGATGCGACCCCGAAAACTTGCTCTTTTATTAAGGTTTTACAGTTTTAGTGTTATATATATATATATATATATATATATATATATATATATATATATATATATTATATATATATATATATATATATATATTTCGATTTTTACTTTTAAATTCCATTCAAGCATCGATTTCCAAGTTTCCTTGAGAAGATAAT
>SEYY01024684.1:0-5000 GCA_009176605.1 Armadillidium nasatum | reverse complement strand
AAGCTAAAAACGTGCGATGAGGATTTGTTTCAAAAACTGACAAATCTAAAATCCTATCGAAATATATCGCATAAAAGGACAAAAAACACTATAAATAATTTCACGACAAATTTTAAAATTTTATTACATAAATTAACTAAAAATTTATTATATAAATAGTGAAAAATATTTTTAACAAAGTGGAAGATTTGGCGTTTTCGTAGGTTTTCTATCTATATCAATTAGTGGAATTTTTTATTACGATTTGCACACGTTCGAGGGGTTTGTTAAATTCTGGTTCTACTTTGAAAATATTGATATTCATTCAGAACAGATATATATATATATAACTAATATATAAAAAAAAAAATATTATTATATATATATATATATTATTATATATATATAATTATTATATATAATTTATACTCCTGCATGAGGGATTCAACCTTGACTTAAGATGGAGCCATTCTTAACCACTACCACCAATTCAGATGGTAACAAAAAGGGGATACGTTGTGGAAACTGCTAGATGGTCAACCGGCATGATACAGCTCCAAGAGGGTTCTCGGACACACTCGGCGTAGGGTAAAACTATCTGTACCACATAATAACTAAATATATATATATTATATAAATATATACTATATATATATATATATACTATATATACTTTGGATTGTAATTTATACATAAAGGATGTTGTGTGTTTAGAGAACCGATGCTATTTTGTTTTCTGCGAGTGATAAAAGCAGTTGGTAATCGTGAGTAATAACGTTGCCAACGTTCTCTAGAAAAGTAATATTAAAAAAATTATCGTAATATTATTGCTGTTCTACAGTGAAAAACGTAAATGCATAGCCTACAATTATATGTCTACGGGTGGCTCTGCCCCCCGTACTCCCCGACCCTGTGAGTGCTGGTGATAAAATGCAAATCAGAAATGACACGTGCTTTTAATTTGGACAACCAATGATTCAGCATCTTGCTGTCACGTAGGAAAGGAATACCAACCGCAGAAAAAATAAAAAATAAAAACCTGATTCTTTAAAACACACAATAATACATATATAATATATATATATATAATATTATAATATACTATATATATATTATATATATATATATATATATACTATATAATATATATATATATAATATATATATTTTACGACCCAATATATTTAAAAAAAAAAAAAAAAAAAAAAAAAAAAAAAAAAAAAAAAAAAAAATATCAAAAAAAAAAAAAAAATGAAAAGAAAAGACTCGATTTTAACAAAAGAAAAAGAGAATCCATTTCAACATTTCAAATTTTTTTTTTTTTTTTTTTTTTTTTTTTTGTTAAATCAAAAAGATTCAATTCTATTCAATTCTTTCGAACCTTTTTTTCTTCTTTAACGATATTTGCAGTAGTTTTAATTTCATTCGAAATTCCATTCAAACTTTTTCCTAGTTTTCATTTTAATTAAAAAAAAAAAAAAAAAAAAAAAAAAAAAAAAAAATTTAAAGAACTTTTATTCTGTATTTAAAAGTCGAGAACCATCTTTTATACTTTTCCTCCTTTTAATATCATGTTTACGATTTATATATATACATATATATATATATATGATAGGATATATATATATTTATATATATCATATATATAATATATATATATTATAATAATATATATATATATATATATATATATATATATATATATATATTACAATTATATATATATATATACATATATTAATATTATTAATATATATATAATAATATATATATATTATATATATATATATTATATATATATATATATATATATATAATATATATATATATATAATATATATATATATATATATATATATATATATACTATGATTTTCTTTCTTGTGATAACTTATCAACCTCTGTGTATTGGATATATATGTATTCATGCATATAAGAACGATATGTAGAACAAATGGGTCTATTTAAGCAATCTAAGTAAGTTGCATATACGAGTATGTTTTGCATGCAAATATCAGGGTGAAAATATTATTATTATTATTATTATTATTATTATTATTATTATTATTTTTTATTATTTATTATATTAAACCACAGACTATATATATATATATTATATATATATGTATTATTATATATATATTATATATATATATTATATATATTATTATATATATATATATAAATATTATATTATATAATATATTATATAATATATATATATTATATATATATATATATCATAATATAATATATATATTATATATAATAATATTATATATATATATATAATATATAGTGATGTATCGGATGTCAAATTTTTAATATCCGCGGATGCGGATGTCCATTTTTTCACATCCGCGCATGTGACAATGCAATCATTCTGCTACTAGGCCGTCATAAAGATAGAGGTATACGAGTGGACAGTTCCCTCAATCATTTGCAGCTGCAATACCTACAGAAAAGAGACAATTAACCTACGTCACGTCTCAAAGATAAAGGGTGAAGTGAATTAAAAAGAGCGGAACAATTTATAAGTCTTTTAACCTTTGACTCAAAACTATCCAAAACCCCAGATGAGGCGGGTGAGGCCCTTGAATATTTGGAGTAACTGCGAAGAAGTAAAATATTCTCGCAGCCTAAACAGAACTCCCAGCTTCTTTGAGGCAGCCCTAGCAACCACTGTGATATGAGGTTTCTAAGACATTTTTTTGTTTATTTGATGACTAAGGATATTTATACTGTCAACAGGAGAGACGAGAGAACCATTGAAAGAAATAGAAAAGATAGGAGGTGTATTTGAGAGGGAGATTTCAAGAAGTTGAGTTTTCAAAGAGGTGAATTTCCCAAGATTGAGACGGCCTCACTGTGAAATTCTACTCAGATCAGCAAGAATGTAATCGGAAAGATGAAGGTGACAGGCAACTCTAGATGCAAAAGAGGGGAGCATATTTGAAATGAGTAGAAGAATGGAGGGTCGAGTTATCGGCATACGAATGGATAGGATTAGATGAGAAGCTGAGAAGATCATTAATGAAAAGTAGGAAAAGAGTAGGAGACAAGACAAAACCCTGAGGAACACCACTATTAACAGGACATGAAGAAGTAGTTGCCCCATCATCAACATTCGAAATGGAACGATTAGAAAGAAAGCTAGACATAGGTGGGCAAAGAGAAGGAGGAAACCCAAAGGAGGAGAGCCTGGAGAGCAGTGACGTATGTCGTACAGGGTCATTTGCCTTAGATATATTAAGCTCCACCACACAAGTCTTCCCATGGTCCCTAATGTTAGAAGACCATAAATCTGTGAGATAGGAAAGTTTATCACCAGCAGATCTCAAGCGTCGAAAGCCATACTGATGTTAAGAAAAAACTGATTGGGATTCCAGATGATCTGAGAAATATGAGTTGAGAAGGATTTCAAAGATCTTAGACAGAACAATCAGAGCTAATAAGAGGAGAAAGAATGTTATATACCTACATATTATATATATATATAATATATATTATATATTATATATAATATATATATATATATATATATATATATATAGATATAGTATATATATAAATGTATCGTAAATTTAAAACCACTTTTAATAAAATAATAAAAGATAAAACACTAAAACAGGAATAACAGTTGAAGTAAAAAGGACATAACAAAAATAGAAGGTTAAAACAACTATGTTACGGAAGACTGTGACTCACTTCCCTCTTCAGACATTACTGAGTTGAAGGAAAAGAAAAAAAGGTCATCAAGTCGGTAAAAAAGATCATCAGCCTCAGTCAACTATTAATTCTTGTACTTTGTCATAGATCACGGAATGAAAATATTTTGCGAAAACAATTTTTAAATATTTGACTAAATATGTCTCAATCTCGAAAAAACCCTGATGATGTGTTAAAATTATGTAAGGTTTTAATAAAAATGAACACAATTAATCTATTTAAATTTTTTGTTTTTGAATAAAAAATAAATTTGGCGTCATTCCAGTTTATCTGATGATGATGATTTGCAATGTGCAAGAAAATTCCATGGCTAATATTGCATCTTTTTACGTCTGCTTTATGCTGATCTAGTCAGAAACGCAAAGATTTCAAGGTCTCACCAAAGTAAGAGCGATTGCAAGATTTACAGGGGATCGTGTAGACCCCATCAATCTTCTCAGAGAATGTCGTATTATTTACAAGAAGGGTTATGGATAATTTATCAGGGAAAGTAAAGATCAAATGCAAATTCAGTAGTGTCTGAAGAGGGAAGCGAGTAACAGTCTTCCGTAACGTGACAGTTGTTTTAACCTTTTACTTTTATTATGTCTTTTTTACTTCAACTGCAATTCCTGTTTTAGTGCTTTATCTTTTATTATTTTATTAAAAGTGGTTTTAAATTTACGTTTAACATAAACCGGATAAGAGAGAGTTGTGTTCCTAAAAGACTATATATATATATATATATATATATATATATATATATTATATATATAATATATATAATATATAATATATATATATATTATATATATATTATTATAATGATATATTTATTCATGATATTCAAGGAATAAATATTGTATAACAAATAAATCAAAATGATAATCACAACATTAGCATTTAATATTGCGGCGCGGTGGATGCGGTATGGGGGAGCGGAGCGGAGGGCAAATCATGACGGATGCAATGCATGAGATAATATATATTATATAGAGGGTATATATATATAATATAATAAGGGGCTGGGTATATTATTATATATTATATATTATATATATATATATATATTATATATATTATATTTTCTATTATAATTCGTTATAGGAATATACACGTATCATTATTTTAGTAAAAATATATGTTATAATATTATAAACTTAAAATGAAAATTCAATTATCATAAAAATTATTAATTAAATGAATTATGTTTCTGCATCCAACGTTCGCATTTCAATATTAATGAACTTTAATTAAAAAAAGCCTCGAGTAAAATAATAATAATAATAATAATAATAATAATAATAATAATA
>SEYY01024683.1:15000-23477 GCA_009176605.1 Armadillidium nasatum | reverse complement strand
CGTTCTCTCTAAATTTTTCGAATCTATCCTTAACAGGAAGATTGGAAACATCTCAATTCTTCAAATCTTATTTGATGCCAGTATGGCTTTCGAAGAAACGCTCTACTGATGATCTTCTTTCCCCTTCTCTCTGACCTTGGTCCTCCGCTATTCGGCATTTCGGGAATTTTGCTGGCGCTGACATATGAAAGCCTTCATAGAGTCTGAACAAAGCTTTGATTTCTAAACTTCCCTCTTTCGATATCTATCCTTCTCTCTGTGATTTCCATTTCTTTCTGGTCGTTCTATAGCAGCTGTTGTAGACGGCCACCGTTCATCCTTTAAATCTATTAAGATTGGTGTTCCTCAGGGTTCTGTCCTATCACCAACGCTTTTTCTGCTTTTTATTAATGACCTTCTCTCTATTACCTCTTCTTCTATCCACTCCTATGCTGATGACTCCACCCTTCATAATTCTTTCCAGTTTCAAAAACGTCCCACCCAACAGCAGTTGATAGACTCGAGAAGGGTAGCCTTGGAGCAAACTAACCTCTGATCTTTCTCGTATTTAAAATGGGGGCAGAGAAAACATGGTTGTTTTCAATGCCTCAAAAACTCAATTCCTTCATCCCTCCACTCGACACAATCTTACACACAACTATGATATCTTCTTCGAAAACACACAACTCAAGCCTTCATATGTTCTTAATATTCTTGGTGTTTCTTTTTCTCGTGATCTTCCTTGGAAAGATTACATTACTTCTCTTTCTAAACAAGCTTCTATGAGGTTGGGTGTCCTGAGGTGCCTTCAGAATTACCTCACGCCACCCCAGTTGCTTGCACTGTATAGGGGTGTTGTTCGCCCCTGTATGGAGTATGCGTCATACATCTGGGGTGGTTCCACACATACAGCTCTCCTAGAGAAGGTGGAGTCAAGGGCATTTCGTCTCATCAACTCTCCTGCTCTTACTAACTCTCTTCAATCTTTTCTGCCCGTCGAATTGTTGCGTCACTCTCTCTTTACTATCGCTATTACAACGGACACTGCTCTTCTGAACTCTATCGTCGCATACCTCTTCCATTGAGAAGAGCTCGTGCGACACGCCTTTCTACACATTCTCATCCTTTCTCTGTCCAACTCTCCGACCGCATACTTACCCGCAATGCTCAGTCTTACATATACTCTACTGGTAAAGTCTGGAACACACTCCCTTCATCTGTTTTCCCAACTTCCTTTGACTTGCATGCTTTCAAACGTCGTGTATCTGGACACGTCGGCCACTATCGACCATGATAATAGATCTTTCCAAACTCCGGTGGAATTTGGTAAGCCTTTACCCACCGGAGGAAACATAAAATATATATATATAATATATATATATATATATATTATATATTATATATATATTATATATATTATATATATATATATATATATATTATTATATATATATATATATATAATATATATATATAATATGAGTAAACTATAATTTCCATCATAGTTTGTAGCGATGTTTTGTTACATTTACCGAAAAGTGTATTCCTATTCACTATATCGGGATAAATCTTTTCGAGAGAACAGATGTTTAAGAATTTTAAAGTAAATTACTATTTACTCAACGAACATATATTATTCCGACGAAATCGTAGGCATCTCATCTATTATGCTTTCTAATGTTAATAGCTTAGTTCGTTCGCTGTCATTTTTCTTGTCCTTCTAACCTAACAACGTTATATATAGTATCTTCAAAATGGTATTTACTTCACACTATTCTAAACCGCTAACTCTGGGAAAATTACACGTGGCAAGTTGTATAAACGTTTTTCCAAGAGTGAATAACAAATTGTGTAGTTAAAAATAATATTCTCCGGATTATGAAAGGCATTCGTCTAATCATTTACGTCAAACAGGGAAAGAATATTTTTTATCCATTTAGCGAGAATAAAAGACCAAATCACATATTACGTTTTATTTTTCTGAGATTATGATAAAACAAAAAATCTATGCGAACTATGTTGACGCTACTTTTGGATGTTAACGGAGATTGAAACAAACAATGTGGAAAACATATATATTTTAATTTTGCAGGAACTTAGGGTACTATACCCAAAACGTCGACAGAGAAAATAGTCAACAGGTCAAGGGGCCGACACTTTTGAAAAAAAGGTGTCGATCACTTTCTTTTCAATTTCAACGTGTCGATGCTTTGGCCCCATGTGGAAAAAAATGCGTCAACCGTTTGACCAACATCGTATTTTTTTATATCGATTATGTTTTTTTTTATTTTTTTTTTATTATTTTATTTTAATTTTTATATTTTTTTAAATTTTTAATATATTATTTTAGTAGATGCATGGTACACGAACATTTGTCTATCGAGGTATTCTTCCCCCCGTACCCTCCGACCCGTGAGTGATGATGATATATATATCTATCGACTAATTGACATTGAGGTCAGACTTCAGTTTGAGCTAGCTACATATTTCAGAAACTACTTAACGTACGTAAAAAAAATTATATTTTTAGAATCCTTGTCAAATTTCAGGTATGAAAAGTGTAAAATGTTTGAAATAAATTTAAATTTTTTTTTTTAAAATGGTTTTGTACGACAACTGATGACGTAACAAACTTAAATTTGGTGTTATACCGAACATTTGTCTACGGGGGCTCTGCCCCCCGTACTCCCGACCCGTGAGTGATGATGACACTGTAGACAACTTTTAGTGTAGACGATTTGGGGTATTTCCTTTTTTTTCCGATTTTGAAAAAATCGAAAAAAAACGGACATTGCCAGACGTACGATTCTCGCGAGAAGTTAAAAATAAATAAACTTTATTATTATAAGAATTTATTTTTTATTTCCCAATGTTTCCTATCTGAAATTCGACAAGGATTCTAAAAATGTAATCCTTTTTTACGAAAATTAAGTATTTTTTTAAATATGTAGCTAGCTCAAACTGAAGTCTGGCCCGACATTGATTTATTGTGTGGACGATTTGGACGAGTTATAAAAAGAGTTGTCGGCCCTTTGACCTTATCAAAAAAAGTTGTCGACGTTTTCGACAAGTGAGAAAATTTTGTTAATGACGTGTCGGCCCATTAACCTGTCGACTACTTTTCGACTAATTTTTGACTAATTTATATATCTATCTATCTATATATATATATATATATATATATATATATATATACATATATATATATATATATATATATATATATTATATATATATATATATATATATATATATATATATATATATATAATCATATAAAATAAACTAAATTAAAAATTTGCGATATCCTTTAATATCATTATGAATAAATTTCCTTATTATTCAGGCAAAACATGTATACTTTTTACTAATAACCTAATATTTTTACAAGAACTATACGGCAAAGATTGGATGAAAATTTAATCTTAAAATTAGACCCATGTGACTTTGAAAAATGATCGACCCAAGCAATAGTGCATTACTTCTGTCCACGATAGTACATCAATTTTACAAATTTCTAAATTTCCATTTTACCAACATTTATTTATTCCATTTTATTCCACATTACATTCTTTGCATTTACTTTTTATTTCACCATACGTATATTTTTATTCCATATTATTTAATATGTAAAAAGTGGTTCAGCGGTAAAGTGAAAGAAAAGCCAGCTGTTATAACTAATAATCTCCGGCATCCGCGATAGGCCTGGCCCAGCCAGCGCTATCCACCGTGGGCCCAAGAAACCCAAGGATCTTCCTCGGAAGATCCTATTGACAGGACGAAAGGTCTACCTGGGGTATGGTGAAAAAAAAAAAAATATTTAATATATTCTAAACTAATACCCGTTTTCTTTACAAAGCTGTAACTCAAATAATTCGTAATTTTCCCTTTCTATTCATATTTTCTTAATTTTTTAACGCAATACATTAACGTACATGCATACAATACCCAGATAATCTCATGGACACCATGTACATCAATTTTACAAATTTCTAAAGTTCCATTTTACCCAACATTTATTTATTTCATTTTAAAATACATAGCATTCTTTGCATCTACATTTTTATTTCGCCTTACACATATTATTATAATATATTATTATTATTTAATATTATTTAATATATTCTAAACTAACATCCGTTTTCTTCACAAAGTGGTAACTAAAATAATTTGTTATTTTCCTTTTTTTTTACCCAGATTTTCTTAATTTATTAAATGAAATAAATTAAAGTATATTCATCCATATACATACAATACCAAAACATCATGCACATACTCACACACACACACACACACACACACACACACACACACACACACACACACATATATATATATATATATATATATATATATATATATATATATATATATATATATATATATATATATATATATACATGAATTCACACTCACATACATATTCTCAGATACATATACAATCACGTACACAGACACATACACTCAAATACATACATATACACACATACATTCGCTCACACTCATGTACAAATTCCCAGATACATATATAATCATACACTCACTCATTCACACACACACACAAGCAAAAACATATATCCAACCACTCAATATATTTTTTTCAGATTACTAACCTTAGCCATTTTTCTTAACAAATTTTTCTGCCTTTTCACGATTCCTACATTTTTCCATTTTAATGTCGCCATACCTTTACTTTTATATATTACAACTTCATTACCTTTACGTACTTAAACCTTTTCCGTTTTAAGATCCCAATACCTCCACTTTTGATCTTCTCAGCCTTTGTATTTTCACATATTCAGACCCTCAGTTGCCTATGACGTCACCCAACCGCCAATTTTTTTTATCACCGGATTTTTCTTCATCACGTGATTATTCTTGATTACGTGGTTTTCATTTCCGTAGATTTTCTTCAACGATTCCGATTGACTCTCAGATCCATAACCGCGGGATGGGCCCCTCGCGCGTGGCGCAGAGTGGCTGAAGCGGAATAATCGCAGGGCGCGACCGCATGTCGCGCTATTCGGCGGAATAACGCAACGCTGCGCGCGAACGCATGCATAGACATTCTTGAAGTCATCATCCCGTGACATTTTATTTTTCCACTTTCAAATACGAACGTAAAAATATTATGACGTCATGACCATAAATTCTTATGACGTCATACTTTACCTTTATTTTTTTGCACTCCAATCATGACTTGATATTTTTTATTTAACTTAAGAAAACATCTCTGAATTTTTTTCCTTTTTCTTTTTTTTTTAATTTTATTTTCCTATTTTTTATTTTTATTTATTTTTCACTTATTTTTATTTATTTTTCCTTTTTATTTTTTATTTTTTATTATTATTTTTTTTTTAATTTTTTCCCTAATATTTTTCATTTTTATTTTTTTAATTTTTTTTCTTTTTCTTTTTATTTATTAAATTGATATGAACATTTTATACCTTCACGTACTAAAACATGAAATTAATAAACACACACACATATATGTGTAAGTACAAACATGAAATATAAAAAATTCAAAAAGGGAATGTAAACACATGTCTTATTTTATTTCATTTATTACGTAATTACTAACAAAATAATCATTCCCATACAAATTTTTAATAAATATATTTATATTATTAAAAGATACATTTCTTAAAAAATATTTTATAAAATAAATACAATAAATTCCGAACAAGTTAGGGTTAGTCGGTTGTACAGGAAAACACATTGTCTTCACATGATGAATATTATACATCATTTTAATAACCACAAACATCTTCACCATCGGGAAAAGGTATTGAAACTGGAATATTATTTGTAATACGAATTATAATTCTCTAATATGTCTTTTAATATATTTCTTTTTTTTCACTCTCAGTTATTTTATAATCTGTTACATCTCTAATTTTTGTAAGAACTTTATGATAATATACTTTATGATAATATACTTTTGTTATTTTCTTCTTAAAACGTGTCACATGAATCACAAAGGTTTCATCACTATTAGAAGAGGATTTCTCAATAAATCCTTGTAGAATAGGAGATCCAATTTTCTCCAGTAACACTATTTCAAAGTTTGTGGTACCTGTATCCGCTTTCAAAGATGCCGTAAGCTGAAAACTACGATTAAGTTCTTTATCAGATTCACATAATACTAGTAATTTTCCTTTTGCAGTTCGAGTAGGAACAGAGACTTCATCCGTAGATTTTATTCGTAAATACAATGTTCGAATAAAACTTACTAATTTACGATTAAAATTAGAAATTCCCATGTTAGTATTATGAAGTATACGTAGTAGAGATAATGAAAGAAGTAAATATTTTTGAGGAGGTCTTCGTATGCGTTTACACTCTACAATGTTTTAATAATTTATGATTTAATTAGCGTTCGCTGACTGTCATAGTTTCAAGATTATGTTCCGACATGCTTCTGCATAACTCCCAGTAACACAAATCATGATGCGTAATGCATTTTTTAAATTTTCAATTCCGATAATAGTGACATAAGTAAATAGATCACGATTTGAAACATCAAAGTTACGGTATTCAACATCATTAAAGTAAATAGTTTCTCTCCACTGTTTTCTGAAACGAAAAGTAAACTCTTCAATTTTAATGGACTAATGATATGATTAAAAGCTCTCTATTCACCGTGTAAACTTTTCAACTTATAATATTGTTGATATGAGCTGTATTGACATATTCTTCAAGCATACTATTTTCCTTTAATTTTCTTTCGATTAGTTTTTGAATATGTGATAGATATTATAATTGTACATCGTCTGTAAACTCAAATCCATGAGACGTAGGTACAAATATGTCTTTTAATCTAAGCCAAATTCATATATCTACAACATTCTTATAACAGCACTTAGAAAATCTCATTATGAGTCTCTTATTATCGGTTTCTTTTCCACCACTGATGATTTCTCCCCATTGATTTATTGCACTATGAGATTTAAATTTATCACTAATCCAAACAGTAATATGTTTGCATATTTCAATTAATTCTTCAGGCTCATATATACCCGTGGACTCTCTGTTTGATCTAAGTAAGATCCACATGTAAAATATTCATGGCCATCTGGTCTTTTATATAGTAAAGAAATTTCACTTTTTGGAATTTTAATTTCCCATGTCACAATATCTTCTGTGGCTGTATAACGACGAAGACGTCACATGTTGTTCGTATCAAGATGGTATGTAAACTAAATAACAAGGCTATACTCCACATGGAATCTAATACTGAAAACTGATTGAATCATGTGAACCAATAAGAAACGTTTATGATTCTGACGTCATGAATGAACTGAAAGCGGATTGGTTCGTGTTAACGAATAAGATACGGTAAGATTTATGACATCACAGTGGAATCGGTAGCCGATTGGCTGGAAAGAGTATCGAGAAATTTATTTAGTCTTAAAACAAGGGGGGCTGATTCTATTATAACATGAAGTTATTTTAATACTTTATCACAGAAGAAGGATTAGGGCGGGAATGAGTAGTTATTAAAGAATAAAGAAAAATCACCTGAGCCTCTTTTCATGGGGAATAGAACATTAAGAATAAACAGTTTGAGTTCGTATTAACAGATAAGAGCTTTATTTTTCATTCATATTTCATCACAATAGGAGGATTAGAGAAAGTAGGCGATTAAGGAAAATAAACACGAGTACCTGGAGTCTCTTTTCAGAGGATCAGGACATCAAGAATAAACAGTTTGGGATCGTATTTACAGAAAAAACTTATTTATCCTTAATATTTCATCACGATAGAAAGAATAGAGAAAGTAGGTGATTAAGGTATATATGTTAATTAATAAAACAATATATTGAAATTATTTTCAAGTGATACTTTTATTAAATGTGAATAAATTGATGTTAAATAGTGATATTATTATTATAAATGTTAATAAAACAATATATCGGTATAATATTATAATCGCAAATAAAATCTTGAATTACACTTTTGTTTTCTTACCAACTCTATGCTTATAGATTTTTGTTTTAAAATATTCTTATTCATTCTTGTGTATATATTTGAAAAGAATAGATGTTGATAAATTTATGTTCCGTAGTCCTGAAAAGTGTTTAATAGTCGGACCTACCGGTTGTGGAAAAACATTTTTATTATAAAATATATTAAAACATGTTGATATCTTCGAAAAAACAGCCACAAAATTTAACTGGTGTTATAATGTTTACCAAGAAAAGTTTAACGAGTTTAAAGATGTAATTGACTTCCATGAAGGAATTTACCATATAAAGTCTCTTCAAGGTATAACAGGTCATAAAATAATAGAGTTGGATGATCTGATGCATAAATTAAATGAGGATATATCTGAGAGATTTACGGTTTATTCTCATCATATGAATATTTCTGTCTTTTTTTATAACTCAAAATATCTTCTATCAAAATCGCTATATGAGTGATGTTTCGTTAATTAAAGACACAATATCTAATCTTATTTGGTCAAAGGCGTGATATGAGTCAAGTAAATATATTAT
>SEYY01024683.1:0-10000 GCA_009176605.1 Armadillidium nasatum | reverse complement strand
AGGAGATGAATAGAAAGAAGATCATTAATGAAAAGTAGAAACAGTGTTGGGGAAAGAACAAAACCCTGCGGAACACAATTGTTAATATGTTCAAAGGAAGAACGGTGGCCGTCTACAACAGCAGCTATAGAAAGACCAGAAAGGAAATTAGAGAGAAGATCACAGAGGGAAAGATAGATACCGAAAGAGGAGAGTTTGGAAATCAAAGCTTTGTGCCAGACCCTATCGAAGGCATTTGATATGATTCACTTAAATTCCGAAGAGCGGAGGACAAAGAGTCAGAGAGAAGGGAAAGAAGATCACTAATTGAGCGTCTTTTACGAAACCCATTCTGGCGATCAGAGATAAGATTAGAAGAATTAAGATGTTTCCAAATCTTCCTGTTAAGGATAGATTAGAAAACTTCAGAGAGAACGGAGGTTAAAGAAATAGGAAGGTAGTTGGAAGGTTGAGAGGGATCCCCCTTCTTCGGCACAGGCTGAATGAGAGCACGTTTCCAGCAAGAAGGGAAGGTCGAAGTAAAAAGGCAAAGGCGAAATAGTTTACCAAGGACCGTATTAGGATTAAGCTCAGAGAGAGCAGAAATGATATCTTTAGAAAAAATTATAATATTAGGCATAAATGAGTTGGAGGGGGTTGGAACGAGGAGGAATAGCTCCGGAATCGTCTAAGGTAGAGTTAGAGGCAAAGGTTTGAGCAAAGAGTTCCAACAAACGTTTCCTTTCAGTAGAAGGGGGTGTTTCCTAGGGAAGACTTGAAGAGATAGAAGAGGATACAGAGATAAGAAGGTGATCGGAGTAACCCAGAAAAGGAAAGAGTTTAACAGTATATGGAGATGGATTAGAAGTTAGGAAAAGGTCTAGAATATTGGGTTTATCTCGAAGACGATCAGGGATACGAGTAGGGAGCTGCACCAACTGTTCAATGTCATTTTGGATAGCGAAATGGAAGGCACGTTCACTAGCTGTATCGTGAGAGCTAGAAGAAAACTATTGGAGGTGGTGAACATTGAAATCACCTAATATGATGATTTCAGAGAAAGGAGAAGAAGAGAGAATGTGCTCTATTTTAGAGTTTAAATAGTCGAAGAATTTAGGATAGTCAGTAGATTTAGTAGGTAAATAGACAGAACAAATGAATTTAGTCGTAGAATGGCAAGAGAGCCTTAGCCATAAGGTGGAAAATTCTGAAGACTCCAAATTAGAGACGCGAGAACAAATAACATCGCTGAGTACGTATGCACAACAACCGCCTTTGGCTGAAAATTGAGGATAGAAACAGAAGGAGGAAACAGAGTAGGGTTTGCTGTCAGAACGCTCAAACATCTGAGTTTCGGTCAAGAACAAGAAGTGAGGTGTAGAAGAAGAGAGGTGAGGTTCAACAAAGGAAATTGGAGTGCAGACCGCGTATGTTGCAGAAATTAATGAAAAAAATAGACTGTGCATCAAGACAAGCCAGCTGCACAGTCTTGGTCACACCAACCCTATTACCAGAGGCCACCAACTCCCAAGTGGTGATGGGGAAGGGGTGGATGAGGGGCTATTTTTGGAAGCCGCTCCCCCGGGGCTTCTCCGAGGCTACTGATTTGACGCCATCATTTAATTTTAGTTTTATATATATATTTTTTTAAAGGGTGTCTGTATTAATGTTTTGTTTGTGCGAAGGAGAGCCTACTTCGTGTAGAAGAAGGTGAGCGCTAAAGGGAACAAGCCATTGGCAACCGGGATGAGATGGGAAGTACCCTTAACATCCAATATACCCAATGGGGGGTAATCTCATTGCCTCGGGAGCGCTACTTCCCTCCCCCGGAAGGATAGGATATATAAAATACGAAATAAATCAAAATGAAAACTGAAAATGTATACCATAAAAACACTTAATTAAACATAAAATATAATCTAAAAAATTTAAACAAAATAATAATATTAAAAAAAAATTTTTTTTTTTTTTTTTTTTAAAAAAAAAAAAAAAAAAATAAAAATATATATATAATATATATATATATATATATATATATATATATATATATATATATATATATATATATATATATATATATATATATATATATATATATATATATATTATATATATATGTATTTATATTAGTGCTTTTTTAAAGTGCCTATAATTTAAAATAAGCGTACATTTTTTTAATATATTATATTTTGTTTAAATTTTTTAGATTATATTTTATGTTTAATTAAGTGTTTTTATGGTATACATTTTCAGTTTTGATTTTGATTTATTTCGTATTTTATTATTGGATGAATTAAATGTTAGATTATTTACAAGTGCAATATTAGTTATTATTTATTAGTAGTTTTTAGTATTAATGTGTAAAGTATATACATTCATAGTGTAATTTTTGTTTTAGTTTTTAAGTTGTTCTTTTTTTTGGTAATGTTATTAAGTTAGTTATTTTATCTTGTATATTATTTCTATTTATATATTCAGTTAGGGTTATTATTACTTATTTACTTGTTTATTAATTTGTCTATTCTGTTAAAATAGACGAATTAATTCAGTTAGTTACATTATTATTTATTATAGTGTTAATGTTGATTGTTAAATATTTATTTATACGTGTATGAGTAGGTTATCTATATATATATATATATATATATATATATATATATATATATATTATATATATATATATATATATATATATATATATATATATATATATATTATATAAGTATTTAATTTAGTAAATTGAACACATTCTCAAACATGAATTTATAAGTCATATAAATTTTTAATATTTAAGAAATCAAATTACGCTTGTATATATATATTTATACATATATATTTTTTATTTATTTTATTTTTTTATATTTTATTTTCTTTATTATTTTTTTTTTAAATAAAAAGTTTCTTATAATTTTACATTAGAATATTTTTATAAATTAATTTTAAATTATATCTTATAAAGGAAATTATTATTTTATTGTATATTTTATAAAATTATATTGTTTTGTTTATTAAAATTAAGGTTATGAATTGTTAACACGTTGACTGCCATGTGGGGCGCTTGCGCCCCGCACCCCTTCAAAAAAAAATTTTCCGATTCTTGAAAATTTCAAATAGATAGCTTTTTTCCCGACGAAAAAACTCCATTTTAACGTTTTTGCGAGGGATTAAAGTTTAGAAGTTATTTTTTTAGGAATGTTCAAATTACGGTGAGGCCAATAAAAAATTTTTGGTCTGAAATTTTTTGTTTTAAATCTATTGGCTACAAAATTTTGATACTTTTGCTCTCAAAGTATAGAAAAATTTATTTGCCATATATATATCGAAAGTCAAAATTGTTAAAAAAAATTTTTTTATATTTTACATTTTTTTAGTTTTAATATACAATATCTGTTATATATATTATTATTAAAGATATATAAAATTTTATTTTAAATTGAAGACTATATTCTTCCAAATATTATTTTTATTTATAAAGTAATTATAGATATAAATTAAAAATAAAAATTCAGGCATTTTTTTTTATAATTTTTTTTTCCGGATTTATTTTTTCAAAAAAAATTTTTTTTTTTTTTTTTTTTTTTTTTTGTATTTTTTTATTATTTTTTTTTTTATTTTTTTATTTTAAATTTTTTTTAAATTGACAAATAACTTTTAAACGGTTAATTTTAAAACGTTAGAAATTATTTTTTAAAAAATTATTAAAATTTCAGCTCAATCGGTCAAAAAATAAAAAAAATTTCAAAAACGGGCTCAACCCCATTTTCCGGCAGTCAACGTGTTAAAAGGATGAATCGACTACAAAAATCAAATACGCAATAACCAGTGATATATAACCCAAGATTTTTCAGAAATCGGCAAGAATTAGAGAGTAAATTGGCTCTCTAAAATAGAGAAAAGTTTGTTTCTCTATCCTCTCCGGGCTAGCCTACAAAATGATTAATTTGGATCATTTGGCAGTTAATTTGAACTGACCTCATAGGTATAATATAGTAATTTGACTATAAGAGGAAAAGGTATACAAAAGAGTTTGGACTCTTTGACGAGGAGTTTGTCTCGTCTCATACCTTTAAGGGAATGCAATTTGAACATTCCAGCCTCACTGCAGAGAAATATTGTTCTCTCAGATTATATACCCGAGAAAGTATTGTATATAAATATTAACCTTATGACACATTTATTGTATTTATTTAAAAGAAATATTGTAATATAGTTAAATTTAATCAAGCCTTAAGATTGCTTTTTGTCACGTCTACCAATGTTTATATATATATTGTAAATATCATATCTTTTGTATAATAAATTTATAAAACGTCATACTCTTTTATTGAATTCACAAAGATCAGGAATTTGTTTTAACTCACTATTTTTGTTCTGTATTTAGGCGTTGAGCTCTTAACATCTACACTAACTTACAATAAAGTTCAGGGGCTAAACTTTACATTGAGTGGCGGCGGCGATGACTTAATTACACATATCCTAACTATATATCGAACGTCAGAATTGGGATTCATTTATTGTACATTTTTGACAATTTGAAATTGTTGAGATATTTATTCTTTTAATAAAAATAAAATCCATAGTCAATACATTACCTTTTTATATTATATTTATTAAAAGCAGATTCCGAAGATCTAGTGATTTCAATAAAAGAGCGTTATCGCTTGTTAAAATAAATATATATATTTAATATAGTTGTCTTATCATATATTATAATTTGTATCATTTTTGTAATATTTTTAAAATCAAGATGGCAGAATCAAATATAGAAGCAAATGTTCAATATGAAAATAATAATAATATGTTACAGTTTTCGAACATTGTAGGCAAATTACGTTCATTTAATGGTAGAAATAACTTTAAAAACTTTATAAATCAATTTAATATGAGGTCAGAACTTGAGAATTGGGTAGAATATATATAAGTTAACATTTTAAGATGCTTGTGTATTGACTCAGCCCAAACTTACTAAAATGCCCATCCGGAAACAGAAGAGTTTAATTTTGATGAACTAGTCGCATTTTTATCCAAAAGATTTGATATAAAAATTAGCAAACAAGAAGCCTATTCTAGATTCACTTGTCTAAAACAAGGACATTTAAAAATTAGAGATTATGCTAACAAGATGAGATTAGCGAATCTGTAATGCAAGTTTTAACAGAATTTGAAGATATAGAAAATAGAGATCAGTTTCTCATTTCTGTATTTATAAATGGACTAAATTTAGAAATAAAAAAATTAATAGGGATGCAAGAGTTCAATACTTACAATCATTGTTTACAAACCGCGCTAAAGGCAGAGAAGTTATTGACAAGTAGAAGTTCTGTCCTTAATGTTAATTGAAAGAGAAGTACCAGATTTCCAAAACTACAATAATGATTATAATTATAATAGAAATTTTAATAATAATAGTATCATATGTTATCATTGTGAACAAAGAGGACATATTAAGAGAAATTGTCCTTGGTTAAATAAAAGACGAACTTTGCTCCCTAATCCCCCGAAAAATTTAGAAATAGGTCTGTCTATCACAGATAATTTGGAGAATCCTGTGACATATATAAAAATAAATGATATAAAATCATTAGGATATTGGGATTCAGGATCAAACATCTCACTGATTTCTTATAGTGTTTGAGATAGATCGCTTTAAAAAAATTATAAAAACTCCAAATATTGTTGCTAGTAGTGTCACAGGCGAGACTTTAAAGATTTTAGGTAAAACCCCCTTACATTTAAATATTGGTAAAGTAAATTTTGTCCATGAAGTGTATATATTAGATAATACTAAATTTGTAGTAGATTTGTTTATTGGAAGAGACATAATAAAGAGGATTGGAAAAGTTATGTTTAATTTTGAGGAAAAATATATTCAAATTAATAAAATAAGAATGCCCATAGTTTGCTATGACATTTACAAAATGCAGTGTCATAATATAAATAAAAAAAGCCTTAATGAAGATAAATTAAAATTAAATAAAAAGATAATATTGCCGCCTCGCTCATTTGTTAAAGCGCATGGTGCAGTTGGAAAAAAGTGGAAGATTAAAAATATAGTAGTAGAATCTTCTTGTAATGACGGCTTAAGAGTAGAGAACACATTAGCAATCGTTAATGATAAATTAGAAGTGCCATTTACAATAGCGAATTATTTTGATAGAGAGATTGTTTTAATGAGAGATTGGAGATATATTTTTGGCTGATGATGAAGAAATAAAGATAGAAAACATAGCCAAATCAGATTGCACTTTTAATTTAGAAGATGTAAATTTAGAAAATTTAGAAACTTATCAACAAACAAAAATTTTAGACTTGCTAAAGAAATATAAAGACGCTTTTTCGCAAACATCTGAAGATATAGGGCTTTGTACATTAAACAAACATAATATAAAGACTGAAGACAGTGAACCTGTTTTTGTTCCTCAATATAGATTACCCCAGTCAACTAAAAAGGTGATGCAGGAACATATTGATAAAATGTTGAGAATAGGATTAATTGAAAGATCTTCTAGTAGTTGGAACTGTCCTATATAGTAGTAAGGATACTGCTTTTGACAGGTGCCAGATTTAGCTACTTTTCGAAAAATCTGGCAACCTTTCCCTAACGGTCTTTTCTGCATTTGCGTGCGATCCTGCATTCTCAGCAACCTTCCTGGCCTTTTCTTGTCGGTTCACGGACCCCTGGACCCTAGATCCTTACTACATATATATATATATATATATATATATATATATATATATATATATATATATATATATATATATATATATATATATATATATATATATATATATATATATATATATATATATATATATATATATATATATATATATATATATATAATATATATATATATATATATATATATATATATATATATATATATATATATATATATATATATATATATATATATATATATATATATATATATATATATATATATATATATATATATATATATATATATATATATATATATATATATTAGGGTGAAATAGGCTCCAGTCCAAGTTCCGGAATCCTAGAGCTGCTCTTAAGTGACATTGAAACTAAAAATGGATACAATGTTAACTGTGTCCATATACGGTGGCTCCTAAAACTAGTTTTTTTCAGTCTTTCTTCTTGTATTAGTAAGCTGCTTAAATCTTTCTTCATACTCTATATGAATTTATGTCAAAGAATGATGAACCCATGTCAAGAATTTAACAATCATTCTATTGATATAACCACATTATTTTTCCTTTTTAGAATTTAATTTGAAAAGGAAAATTTGGAAACACATTATGTATTCTAATACTGACGTCTCCATTAGGAATACTCTAATGATGATTTATATATATATTTAACTTTCTCAAAGACAAGTATCATCCACCGAACATTGTATTATCAGTACCCAAAAACATTATATATTTTAGTTTTCCATTTTTGAATCCATCTACTACCATAATGACACGTAACCTCGCTCGTTCACTATCTCGTCACTTTCCTCACCTAGACTTCAGATTTAGTTACAACACCCCATTCAAAATCTCCTCCATTTTCCGGTATAAATCAGCTCTTCCTCCCGCCATGTCAGCCTATGTGGTTTATAAATATTCTTGTCCTCTATGCTCTAGAGGCTACATTGGATCTACCACTCGGCTCTTACGTACTCGCATCTGCGATCACCAGGGTATATCATCACGTACTTCTATTCCCCTATCTTCACCTCCTTTTTCTGCTATGCGCAATCATTCTCTTTCCTGCCATTCCTCTATTCTTCAAAACCATTTTTCTGTTCTATCTTCACACTCTAATTCAAACGTATCCTTGAATCACTGTTTATAGGGACCGACCGGGGCCGGGCCGGAGTCACCCAAATTTGGCCGGGGTTTCCTAAAATTTGTAAAGAGGTCAAAAGCACTGAAATTTTAGGTTAAGAAAATTAGATATAAAGTTTATTTAATTGTAAGGAAGGAGTAGAATAGGCAACATTCACTTAAATTAATGATTATATGCATTTTCTCTAAAAAAAATCAGAAAATTACAGTTTTGTATATTTAAAGTTTAAAAAAAGTACAAAAATTGAAAAAAAATTATTCTAATTCAAAATAGTGATTTAACACGTTTACCTAGGTAAGACCCAAAGGTAAAGTTTGAAAAAATGTAAGATATAAAATTATAAATTTAACCTGTATTTATACATATCATTGTTATTTTATTGCTATGTATCAAACTTGTATCATTTAGCTGCATTATTTAAAAATTATTATTTTGTTTATACTTTCAGTCAATATGGCTAAAAGATCAGCTTCTGCAGTATTTGAATACTTTACAATGTTTCAGGATAGGCTCGAAATAGCTAAATGTAACATCTGCAGTCAGAAAATTAGAAGAGAACCTCCGGGTGCCTACAAGTAAAAAAAATTTCAACCAAATCTTTTTGGAGTATCTAAAATCAAAACACAAAGATGAACATTCACTAGCAGAAAAGGAGCGGTCAAAAGAAACAGAAAAGAAAAAAATCTTAATTTTCTTATATTTTGTTTGAAATTTTTTTATTATTATTTGACTGATTGAGCTGAAATTTTCAAAGTATGTGAATTTTTTCACGAAGTTCTGAGTTGATTTCGAGCATTTTTTTGAGTCTATAACGGTTTGAAACTTATTTGGACCCAAAGTTGAAAAAAATGAATAACTGGGTCAAACCACTGGTCCCAGGGTTGCATGGTTTTAACCAGATGGTTTAAACCAATTGGTTTTTTTTGGTTTAAACCAACTGAAAAAAACCATGGTTTTTTTGGTTTAAACCAATTTTTTTATTTTTTATTAATGAATTTATATACAAGCTATAAAAATACGATATATATATATATATATATATATATATATATATATATATATATATATATATATATATTATATATATATATATATATATATATATATATATATATATATATATATATATATATATATATATATATATATGACTGATTTTTCAGAAAATCTGAAATATATATATATATATATATATATATATATATATATATATATATATATATATATATATATATATATATTATATATATATATATATATATTATATATTTATTTATTTTACCCCTCACCTTTCCCACTCTCGTGGGTGGTGCCCGTCACAGTTCGTTTACACCCCCACATCCACACTATATCTCCCTTCCCCCTCACCATGCTCTCCATCTCACTCTGTCCTCCGTGACTCTCCTACCTTCGTCCACATTCAAACCTCCCCCTCTAATATCTCCCCTACCCTTCCCCCTTCCTCCCTCTATCTCGGATCTCATCACTCTACCCACCATCCTATTCTCATCCATTCTACACATATGCCCAAACAATATTAATACATCCTCTTCTATTCTGCCCACTATTCCCCTCTTCCATCCACACATCTCTCTTATTCTTCATTCCTGATTCTATCTACCATCCTTAACCCACACATATCCCTCAATCCTTTCATTTCAAAAACTTCTAATCTTTTCCTAATCTGAGCATTCATCACCCATAAATTGCAGATGGCAGACTCATACTCTCAAACATTCTTACCTTTATTTCCTTTGATATTCTCCCCTTATTCCATACTTCCCTCAGTCCCCCCATCACTCTCATTCCTTCAATCACTCTATTCTTTATTTCCCCATCCATCTCCCCTTTTCCCTCCACTAGCATTCCCAGATATTTAAACTCTTCTACCTCCTCAAATTTCTCTCCCCCACCTTGACACCCTCATTCCTCCCCTCTTATTGCCTCAACCCTGCTCCCAATCCTCGTCACTTTACCTTTGATGAGTTTACCCTTAATCCCTTAGACACACATTACCTCACAAAATCTTTCACCAACATTCTCAGCTTATCCCCAGATTCTGCAACTAAGACCACATCATCCGCAAACAACAAGACATTTACCTCCCATTTCCCCTCTCTACTTCTCAACCTAATACCCTTCCCTTCCCTCTTCATCCCCCTAACAACACCATCCATTAGCACATTAAACAACCAC
>SEYY01024681.1:122500-147578 GCA_009176605.1 Armadillidium nasatum | reverse complement strand
GATGTATTACTGATAAAATAATAAATTTCTTAATTGATTCTAATAGCAAGATTTCCCTTAAAGCTATTCTTTGCGATGGGACTCTAGTTAACTTTGGAAGAGTTGGTGGAGTTTTGAGACTGATTTAAAAATATTTGAAAAGATCGATGCAGTAGTTAATTTGCATCTTACATGCAAATGAACTTTCATTTAGACACATATTCAAGGCAATTGATGGACAAACATCAGGATCAAAAACTTTTAAGGGCACCATTGGAAATAAGATTTAAGGTGTAAATAAGCTGGAAATAATTTGTTTTGAACTTGCAAACAGCAACCTTGAAAAAATCTCCAAAGATATCGTCAAGCAAATTAGCACTGACCAAAAATATTTGAATAAAATGTGTAATAGTATAAAATCGGGGAATATATCTCCATCATTATCTAAGAAATCTCCAGGCACCCTTCATCATGCCAGATGGCTAACAAAAGCAAAAAGGATATTTCGGTTACACGTTTATACAAAACATCCAAGCAATGTTCTTCAAAATCTAGTAAATATAATAATGAAAGTTAACGCACCAGGGTAGCTTTGGATAAAGTCACATCCAAAGGCAACTGATGGTGGACGTAATTTTTGGTACCTGATGTTCCTACTTAAAGACGTGGACAACAAGCATGCTGTGCTTATAGAATGTGTACAAAGAAACAACTCGTTCTTTTCTCATCTACTTACAATGTTAGCGGACACAAAAAAAGTGATAAGAGTTTTAGTTGTTCAGCGAATTTTTCAAGCAAGAGCAAGGAATTCCAATGCAAAAGCTTTTGAACTGTCTAATACACAAAACTTTAATGCAGATGATTATTTATTCAAAAATCACATATGGCTGAAAATTGAGGATAAAGACAGTAAGAGGGAACAAAGAGAAGGGTTTGATTTTTGTTGGAACGATCAAGAACCTGAGTTTTTGTCAGAGCAAGAGGTAAGATCTAGAAAAAGAGAATGGTGTTAAAGAAAGTGGAAATTAGAATAAATACCTTAAATAATGCAGAAATTAAGGAAAAGGATGCAATGCACCAGAACAATCCGAATGATAGGGTGAGGGACATTGTGTAAGCTGCTTCTCTAAGCATCTCTGAGACAAGTTTGTTTTCGCCATTTAAAGTTGCTGTTGTTGTTGTTGTTTTTATTTTTTATTTTATTTTTTTTTAAGCTGATGTTTGAGTATCTACTTAGACATCTGTGGGGGACATGTGAAGAGGAGGAGGGAGGTGGGAGTGCCAAGCACTCCAGTGTAAGGCCGATATTACGCTAGAGATACCCTCTGAGAAGATGAAACGAGGAAAGAACGAACCAGAGGGCAACGAAGTGTATAGGAAGCACCATTAAAACGGAACACTCCGTGGGTAGTTCCCAATAGCGAATACTTTCGTAGTTTCGGACGGCATTACATCTTCCCCCAGAATTATTATTATATTATATATATATATATATATATATATATATATATATTATATATATATATATAATATTATATATTATTATATAATATATTATATATAATATGAAAAAAATGACACCCTATAACATCTGTAGAAGATTTTTTCGAAGATTAAGTAAATCGGAAACAATTTGCAAGAAATGCTACAGGTGGGAGGACCTCATGCAAAAAGTAAGCTATTATATATATATATATATATATATATATATATATATATATATATATAATATATATATATATATAATATATATTATATATATATATATATATATTATATATAGTGTATATATTGAGTGTAGCGAATTAGTTTTATGCTAATATTCTAAGTTGAAGGATTCAGTCCTTAATGATTTAAGTGTGTGATCTTTTTGAGTTTTTAATATTTCCAAATAACATAAAAGAATATAGCTTATTTACGGGTTCAGGTCAGGCATGATTTTTCAAATTTTTGTCGATTTTCATTTTCTGGAATAAAATTTTTATTACATAAAGTACAGAAATAAAATTTCGTATCGATCACGCATTTTCGAATTCTTGTCCAATTGCTGGAGCTTTATGATTTCGGAGATTCGTACCCCATTATTCTTTTCGTTACAACGGTTTTCTTTTTTGAGGTAAAAATGTCCAAAAAAAATATTTAAAAAATTTCAACACCTCAAAAACTTTTTTTCAGGAAGAGATATTAAAAATCTAAACAATAATTTGTTAGCTATTCCTTTCCTCTAGAGTTTATGAAAGTTTGGTCTATTTCGGTAATATTAATAATAATAATAATAATAAAAAGTATTTACTTTATTCAAAGAGAATGAAGGTGCGTTTTCTAGGCAAAGAACATACCTCTACTCTTTTGTAATAAATTGGATACATAAATTGAATAAGAATTCGAAAATGCATATTTCGCCTAATTATGAAGATAGCAAGTTTTATTTTTGTACTTTACATAGTACAAATTTTATTCCAAAAAATTAAAATCGGAAAATTTTCCCCCCAAAAAATATCCACTCCCCCTAACGAAATCCGTTTTTTTTTTTTTTTTTAATTAATATTATTTACTTTGTTTTCCCTGCAGAATTATGGACAATGATAAAAATCTATGTTTGGATAGCGATGTCCTCATTCAGTCCAAAAATTGCACAGTTTACTCATTTGGAACTGGAGATGATATCACTTTCGATTTTTGGGTCAGTATTTTCAGTAGTTTACGAACTCGAATTTTTGGTGTTATTAATTACATTGCTTAAGAACTCTTGTTTAACTGTTTATTTATTTATTTTATGAGTTTTTTTAATTCACATTTCATTTCAATTTTTGTTCTAAGAATGGGGAAAAAATTATTTCAAGTTGTTAGTAAAAATATTAAATTCAATAAAAGTTTGTTCCAATTCTAAATAATTTAAGAATCAATATTAAAAATAAAGAGAGGATTTTAAGGTTTAGCGTGAGTTTACTCAACCTATGCCAAAGAAAAAGGACCTATCTCAGCTTTCTATCTTCCTATATTTAATTCCTCTGTTCTTTCTAAAGTTTTCGAATCTATTCTTAACAAGATATGAAAATACCTTAAGATTTTTAAATTTTATCCCAGATTACCAACATGGCTTCAGAAAGGAACGCTCGACTAGTGATCTTCCGTCCCTTCTCTCTGACTCTTGGTCATTGTGCAAGTTGTTATTGTGTTGAATCTTTTGCTAGATATATCGAAAGCTTTCAAAAACTGTCTGGCGCTAGTTTGAATTTCTAAACTTCCCTCATTTGGTATTTATCCTTCCCTTCATGGCATTCTCTCTGATTATATTTTCCATTTTTGCTGGTTCTGTAAATGATTATCGTTCATACCTAAAACAATCAATTGTGATGTTTCTCAGGCCTCTATAATATTCTCAACTCAATTTCTTCATTTCTTAAATAATATTTTATCTGTTACTTCGTTCCCAAACAACCGTTTTGCAGACACCATACTCTTCATCGCTCTTTTCAGTTTGAAACATCCCACTCAACAGCAAATACCTAATGATTGGAAGAAGACCTTTAAACCGACCTCTGATCTTTCTTGCACATCTTATTGGGACAAAGAAAACAAAATTGATTTAAACAACTAAAACTTCTGTTCTTTTATATTTACTCAATAGTCTTCCAGGCAACTTCGAAAATACAACTCAACCTTCCTCTGTTCTTAATATTATTGATATTTTCATTTTTCGTTTAAATTTGTTGGGGATCATATCTTTTTCATTGAAGAGCTTTAAACAGGTTGAGAGTTCTGAGAAGCTTTCAAATTTTCTTCATAACACCTTAATTGATTATTGTATGCACGTTGTTCGCCCTTGTATGTAGCACTCATCGCATATTTGGAGCGGTTCCGCACATTCCATAAAACAAGGGAACTTAAGAATGGAATCTTATGACTTTTCGATTTATTTTACCTTCCTCTCTCACTGATGACTCTATCCAACTTCTCTCTAGCTATTGAATAGTTGCAATTGTTATTCTATTGCTATTACAATGGATGCTTATCTTCTTAAATCTCTAGCTTATACCTTCTCCTTTAACTTAACTACTATGCGAGTTTTTACAGGTACTCTCCTGGTAAAGTCTAGAACATTTGTCCTTCTTTTATTTTCCCAATCAATTTGACTTACCTTCAAACGCCACGTATCGGGAGATGATTTTATTAGTTGGATTTAGTAATTGGTTTAATCGTCATTCTTGTGGGAACTATGTAGGTCTCTCGCCATTTATCACCATATATTATATATATATATATATATATATATATATTATATATATATATATATATATATATATATTAATATATATATATATATATATATATATATATATATATATATATATATATATATATATATATATATATATATATATATATATATATATATATATATATATATATATATATATATAATATATAAAATGTAAAAGATGACGAAATATGGTTGTGACGTTCACATGTTTGACCCATCAGTAGCTTCATCTGAAATTTTGAAGGAGATTAAAAAGTATAAAAATTTGTATTTCCATCAGTTGGGCCTAAGTAACAAAAGAAAGGTGAGCATATTTAATATTTTTATTAAAAAAATTAATTAATAAACAGAAGTTCCTTTGAATTGCAGATTTCTGTCTTTCTCATTTCCTGTTCTTCTTAGACGTACGCGTTTCACTGGAAATATCTTGATGAAGATAGAAAAGAAACAGTAGAAGGACTTCTTGATACATACGCAAATATTAGAAAAGAAATTAATCATGAAAATGTACCAGTTCAGTATTTAAAGGTACGTATAAACAAATGCACCTATAACGTAACATTTCAATATCTATAAAATTTTACATTTAAATATATTCGCCAAATATAATGGGAGGCAAAAAAAAAAAAGCAAGAAAAAACAAAACAACACAACACACACACACACACAACAACAAAAACAGAACAGTTACCTTCATTACTGTCAAGATTCATAAATAGCGCAATCTTCATATGGGTATACGTTAAATATTGCAAGGAAGTATTGAAAAACTTTTTACAAAGTGTAACAAAAATTTGGTGCAACGAGTTCAAATTGTAACAAAAGGTAAAACAAAAAAAATTTATAAATATATTTTTTATTTACTTAAAAACAGGAACATATATAAAAATATATTAAGAACTTAAAAGTTTAAAAGATTGTAGCCATAACATATATGAAAAAATTTCCATATGAAGTTAGTATATTTGAAATTAATTATATATATATAATATAAAAGTAATATTTATATATATATATAAATATATAATATATATATATATATATATATATATATATATATATATATATATATATATATATATATATATATATATATATATATATATATATATTATATATATATATATATATATATATATATATATATATATATATATATATATATATATATATATATATATATATATATATATATATATATATATATATATATATATATATATATATATATATATATATATATATATATATATATAAAAACATCTAAATACATTTAATTTTTAATATTCTCATTTAGGTGTAAGTTTTATAACTGTAGCCAATTTTTTCACTTCTTGCTTCGTACTATAAAACTTTATAAGCATAAGAGGCTAGTTCATTAGTACAACCAAGCACAACGAACTTACTATATGTATTGTGTTTAAAAGCACAAGGTGGTGGAACATATTAAGCAAGGATACGTAACTTCACATACGAATTCACCTCCAAAAAACACTATCACCAGTTTGATAAAAATAGCAGTGTTTTCTAATATTGTAATCCCATAGAATACTCTTAAGACGTGCTTATGAAAAGGTATTGGAAAAAGTTCCTGAAGCTGATTTAATAAAAGTACTCGTGTTGGAATAAAAATTGAATATTATCAGTGTGGATTGTGCTATGAAAAAGAAAGTGAAAGCAACTATTTTGTTAAACTGGTAAAGACATCGATAACCTATAATTATTGTTAGTGTAGAGTAACTAAAATTCACCCGTTTATTTTTCTCTCACCAAAACTTATCATAAAACTGAAAAAAAGGCAGTTGATGAAAGATTTGAATAATTATTTTAATGATATAAAAGGACTATAGCACCTACGAGAAACGGATAAATTCACACATAAATACAACTCATTATTATTAGTAAATTCAAAGTTATTTCTCATTAGTTTCTATTTAAAGCTCCACTCTATACATGGTAAAGTATTGAAGTTTGTGTTTTATTTTGATAGTGCAATCGCTTTGTGCTTATTGAAAATATTACATTAATTACACTATAAATAACCTAAATTCAATTTAAATTAATTAAAATATTTATTATAGTATTCGTAAATGAGCATGTGAACGAAACAAGATATATATATATATATATATATATATATATATATATATATATATATATATATATATATATATATATATATATATATATATATATATATATATATATATATATATATATATATATATATATATATATATATATATATATATATATATATATATATATATATATAATAGAAACTGAGAACCATCTCCAAAACAAATTAAAATATTAATAAACTTAATATTTATTATCACTATATTAAAGTATTTGACAGTCTCTGACAACATATTTCTCACTTACTGAAATTTACATTTTTTACACTGGTATGTGTTGGTGACTCTTCTCTCAATACCATTAATCACAAGCTAAGTCCCTCAAGAACATATTAAAAATACTAATATGTAAGTAATGAGATCTAACATATATTTTAAGTTATATATTTGACATATTCTATGTAAATAATTAAAAAAAAATAATATATAAATATATAAATTATCAAATACAGCAAAAGGAACAAAATGCAATTTGTACATTTAAAAAAAAAAAAACTATAAGAGGAGCAATAGTTACTTTCCTCTTGCTAAAATGTCAATTAAAAAAAAAAAATAGTACATATCAGTCCTGGTACCTAATTATTTCCCTGATAAAAAGAAAATGCTTCTATTTTAAAATATAGGTCAAATTTTTAAAATTATGCTTTCAGTTTTATATCGAAATGAAATAAACAAAGTCATGGCTTCTATCTGTGATCATGAAAAGAGTATTAAGAACAGTTACTGCAGATGTATTTGATGCCTGCCGAGTGGTGAGATCTTCCTATTAGTCTTTGGTTCTTTGGTGTACGTTTCTTTCTATAAATATCCAGTATACAAAACAGGAAAATGGGAAGACGATACTGTTGTATATTTTATCACATACTTTACCCTGTTGCTTCTGGCCTTTGTTCCATTTCAATGTCTTTTTCCTATTTTGTACTTATTGATTTCTTCTGTGATCAATCGCTAATCTAGAAAGTATTATGTAAATCATCATTCCTTTAGATTAATATATTGGCAATATATCCAGAAATATATATAAACATTGTATTAATTAACATAAAGAAGTATACAAAAAAAGCAACCCTTAAATTTATTACCCTTAAACCTTCAACCAAACGAAAAAAAAGTTAATTTTTTAAATGACAAGCATGTTTATTTGATTTGTTTATAATATTTAATTTGATTCAATCAATATAATCTATTTAAAAGAAATCTTTTCCAGTTAACATTAGAAATTTTTAAAATTGTAGATGCAAATCAGTTTTAAATTATTCCAATGCATATCATTTTTCTTTTTGAGAGAGAGAAGAAAAAAAAAAAAAACCCAGCAATAGAACATAAAAGGTGACAATTTTAAAATTTATATTCTATACTCACGTGGCAGGGTTGTGTAATATTAATTTCTCTGTTCAAATGCATCTTTAAAAACGTTTTATTACTACTCTTCTTGATAAATATTCATGTTAGTCTTGCTTCCAATCAAAAATTGGACATTGTTTCCAAAAGCGAATACTAAAAATACTCATCGATATGCTATGTAAAATATATGGTTCTGGATAAATTTTTAATAAGCTAATTAAAATAAACATTATACATAAATTGTATGTATTACAACTCTTGTGTACAAAGAGCTATCACCAGTGTATTAAGGAAAAGGATTTGAGAGGCCGGTAAGAAAAAGAAACACAAGAAAAAACAGACATAACTTACAAATTAAAAAAATAAAAGCAAGATGTATGGAAAGGCAGAAAGAAGGATGCTAAATAACTAAATTATTGATAAATACAGGAGAGATTCAATAAAGATTAAAAATGTCAACAAAAAAAATATATATAAGGATCAATGTTATAAACAGTGGTAATATCAAATAGGTACTTACATTAATGAATATTAATATATATATATATATATATATATATATATATATATATATATATATATATATATATATATATATATATATATATATATATATATATATATATATATATATATATATATATATATATATATATATATATATATATAACACAGATGGATATTGAAGGCTCAGAGTGGGAGGCACTACCTATTATGTTCAAGAACGGCGACTTCCAGAATGTACAGCAATTTGCTATTGAAATTCATGCAAAATCAATTATAAATAAAACAGAAGAAGAGGTATGAAAATATCAGCAGAAGTTCTAAATATAAGATCGTTAAAATCAATTTACAATATTAATAGTTTATTATTTTGATTGTTGAAATTCACTTAAACATTAATGAAAGAAAGCTTCTGACATGTTGAAATGATTTCTTGTTTTGTGTTTTGTTTTTATATGATGATGATTAAAAAGTTTTGATTCAAAATAATCAAAGTTTAGACATTGATATATATATATATATATATATATATATATATATATATATATATACCCATTCAACCACAAATCACTAACATAATTCCATTATCCAGTTACCTAGCTTAATGTTTTTTGACAGGATCTTGTGCTTGACTGACTGATTTCCACATTCTTACCAAAACCTTATTCTATCTTCTTCGCAGTCTTGTTCTTTGTCAATTACCACTACAAACCTCTCTATATCTTACAAATTTTCTTCAACACATTTGACCCCATTATTGAATTCCACCTAAATCCTCTTTCAGTATTTTTCCCAATGTAGAGAAATTAATTTTCTTGTTTAATTTTTTCCTAAGCCATACAACACATGCTCCTCTGATTTATAAACTATTAGAAACTCTTCCATTATTCTAATTTCTTCCCGTGAACTTTAGAACTCTTACAGTAAGGCAGACTGGTTCTATTTTATCACTCAAATAGATTGAGACACTACGCTCTTTATAAACATAAGTAAATACAAGGTGTAAGAATGAACTTAATTTCACCAGGAGCTCAAAGAAGCCACTCTTCTATCCACATGCAATTACTTGTACTGGTCTCAATTTGCAATCTCCTATCTACCTTTAAATGCTTTAACACCTTCCTCTCAATTACATCTTTCTTGCTTTATATATGTAAGAATTAGTTCTTAACAATCTTAATTAAAATTATTCATACATCCAAACTAGTGCAGCCACTTCTCCCTCCCTTTTCCTCATTCTTGAACACTTGTCATTACACACTAGACTATTTTCACTCTTATTAAATTAGAATCTTTATACCTTCTAATCATTTTCAATCTTAACAATGGCAAACCTTTATAACTTCATTTGTTCTAACATGTTATTACCACACAAGTTGAAATGTAATTCCTTCCCACCCATATATATATATATATATATATATATATATATATATATATATATATATATATATATATATATATATATATATATATATATATATATATATATATATATATATATATATATATATATATATATATATATATATATATATATATTACAGGCCGTCTCTCTTCTTCAAGACATGTGGAATATCTTATTGGAATTGAGAAAACTAGGTTTTCAAAGGGTTAGCTACGAAGGTACTCCATTCATTGGATCATTGTACAAAACACCAAATAATGAAGCAATACCAACATGTGGTGAAATATTTTATATCAGAAGACCTTAACCAAATGTGACAAGCAGAAAATTGTTTAAGCAATCCTCACACCAACCCTTTTAAATGATTATATAAAAAAAGTTAAACCTGAATTACAGTAATCATTAAAAACACCAATGAAAATATACTAACTAAATGGTTATTTCCAATAATAAATAAAAGGCTCATGCTTGACATAAACAACCCATTTCCCTGATTAAAGACTCCCGAAGAAAATTCATGCTAAACAAACTACAACAGCATCTTTCAATATATATTTACATAACATCTCTGTACAGTATGAGAATTAAAGATTCCTATGTAAATGAATTAATATATCTCTGAATTTTAAAAATAGGCAGATATCAACAAATTTTTAAAATAAAGCTCAATTATTTATGTATCTTTAACTAAAAAATTATTATTATTATTATTATTTTTTCGTTATTACAGGAAAATAATATTTTAATGAAAATCTAATATATATTTGTTCATTAAATATTTAAAAATTTTCTTTTTATTTCGACTTAGTTTTAATAAACAATTATTTAAAAGTATCTTTGCAATTTTTTAAAAGCATCTTTCTATAAAAAATAAGTTTCTCGTCCATTTAAACTACAAGTCTTTCCATAAAACTCATAGAACATTAAAAGTTATAAAACTCTACTGTATAATACTCAACAATTATCACAGTTAAATGTGGAATGAAAATCGTTGGCTGTTGTTGTTGTTCTTGTTATTTTCTTGAAATTTTAAGACCAAGGAATATATCCCTTCAAATAAGGAGAATTGCTATAGTATCCGTAGATTCCTGTTGCAACTGTAGCCACGAACGCAAATGCCAACATTTTAATGCAATTTTTCTGTCTATGTGACAGATAAAATTTATCAGTGAAGGGAAATAGAATACCAAAAACACCTGACGACACTATCTTGGAGCTAACGTAGAGCTTCTTCCTCCTTTCCAGAGCCGCTTTTCGCTCTTCTTCTTCTTCTCTGGCCCTGAAACATGAATTAATATCCTTAGTCTTTAAATTTTATTTGTGATAAAAAAAATACTCTCAAACCAGTTTATCTCTAGCAAATTAGGAAAGAATTATAACTGAAATATTAACGTTTCTAATTGTCTATATTTGTCTACTCTTTTATTTAAGCAAAATGACTCAAAAACTATTTAAAGATTTTTTTTATTTTATTTTTAAATTAATTTAAAAATGTATAGAGTTAAATATAAATAATTTCCGTTACGAGATTGGAATCGATAATATAGATTTTGTAGAATTTTGAACGGACATCGGATTCTTGTCATCAATTTCATTTCCGCAAGTAGGCTTTCATTTACATTTCTCTCAACCATTACCATTGTTTTGCAAATTATAATTTAACTATTAGTTAACATTATTACATTTAAGAGGAATATACGTCACTTAGATTTTGATAGAACAAAAGACAAAAAAGAAACAGATTAGAAAAGCCAAAAGGAGATAATTTAATATGTAAAATACTACATAAAACTAGAAAAAAGTTGAATAAAACCTGAAACTTACTTATCTTTAAACATACGTTCAACTTCAGGTTGCATCTCATCTGGGGAATAGAGTGAGTAGAGTTCAGAAGCTTTCATCAGTATCTCTTCAAAAGGAAGAGAGTCAGGAACCTATTTAGTTAAAAAAAAAAAAAAGAGCACAAATTTAGAATCACAATTTAGAAACTGGTAATTACAAACAAAGAAATTTCCACAATACAAAATAATACCTGTGAAAGAACAAAATGTTGCATCGCCATATCGCATTCTTCAGCTAAAATATCCTTTTCTCTATGAAGGACAATTGCAACAGCAATGTACATTGGCATTAAATAAGGGGTTGCTAGGAAAAAATCGTATAAACGGACAACATTTCGGTAGTCCGACAATGTGTGCGCATACCATGTAATAAGCCACGGAAGGCAAAATACAGTTCCAACTTTAGACCTACAAAAAATACAAACAAATTAAAAAAAAACTTTTAAAATAACCTCCTCACTCTACTTCTGAAGAACTAACATTGTAATAAAACATTCGTAATATATTTAATAATAATAATACATTTACTGAAATCTAACAACAGTAATGACTTTAAAAGTACAGTCAGTTGACAATATATTAATAGTCTATCTACAAAAATATAATCTTTTTACTTTATTAAATAATTGTAGAGTTTTTTATTGGCTCTCTTCAATATTGGGTAAAGATAAGTGAGATAATACGTTGTTCTTTCCATCGAAGGTCTCATGAATTCATTAAGGTGGGTCAGGGAAAGTCTTTCAACTAGCTCATACCCAACTCTTTCTCCCATCACTAACAGAAAAGTGATCGCTACGTCGTGATAACCCTATAAAAAAAGAATGTACTTTAATAACAACTAGGGAACCAATTTAGGTAATAGGCAATACCAAATAAAAAAAATACATATTTTCTGTCTATGAGAAAAATTTATACAAAGACAGAGCATATCGAGTTAAATATTTTTTCCTGCTTATTTGGATAAAGGGATACATATTGAATCAAGACTGATAGCGAACTCCGAGTCAAACTAAATCGCTATGGATGATGTATATTGCAGACAAGGGCTTGAAATCCGAGGTAATCGGGCTTTATATGTGAAAAGGGATTAGAGAGAATGCAAATTTCTGTATGTTGGAAAGAATGTTTTCTTGTATACGTTGGCAATGTTTGAAGTGGTTTGAAAACTGAAATTAGTGTAATAATACATGGTCATAAACTGTAACAGAAAATCTTTAAAAGATGTTATTTTTCGTGTCTGTCCAGGTAGCTGAGTTTGGGAAACAAACCAAACCCCTAACGGATAGGGAAAACATCTTTTCTTACTCACTGAGCTAGTTTGACCCCTTCATGTAACAGTAGTTCAGGAACTCATACCCAACAGTCAACAAAGGAAGAAACAATTTTTCGAAAACAAATGAAGCAGAAAGTAAATGAGAACTGCAATTTCATTCACAATCTGTGGACACTGGATGATTCCAACCTCTACCTCAATATGTTTATTAATACAAAATCGTAGTCAGGTATATGAATAAAGTAAAAGAGTTTGGCGACATAATTCTGAAAATGAGATCATCATAGTTTGAATACTTGTTTTTTTCCTTTTGAAATGCAAAATATACCTAATAGACATGAAGGAATATCTGTGCAGAGCTGTGGCTCGCCAACATCATGTAAATATTGGATACACAATTCATCAATAGCACACTATGACTTTCACACCATGAATAAATAAATTAAAATATATTTTTTCCATAAAAAATTTAATTTTCAAAATTTATATATATATATATATATATATATATATATATATATATATATATATATATATATATATATATATATATATATATATATATATATATATATATATATATATATATATATATATATATATATATATATATATATATATATATATATATATATATATATATATATATATATATATATATATATATATATATATATATATATATATATATATATATATATATATATATATATATATATATATTAGGGATGGAGCGATACTAAAATTTTAACCGATACTGATGCCAATAATTTTAAACCACCCAATACCAATACCTCCAAATTTACTGATACCAATTTTTTTTACTAAACTCATGAAGGTTGAAACAAGATCATAAAATTTGTTTTCTGCTATCTGTAATGCCTAGTTATTTTGCAGTTACATTGCTAAACAAAACTACTGATAGGTGATACAGAGTTGGTGCAACCAAGATTTGCATCAGACTTGCCCTAGTGCATTGTGTATTTTCTTTATTAATTTCTGCAACGGTCATGGTGTAGAATACAAATTTTGTCTTTCTACTTCAACTTTCCCTTTTTGCTGGAAACGTGCTCTCATTTTGCATTCTCATTTCTTCAACCTCCGTTCTTTCTAAAGTTTCTTGTTAAGAGTTGGAAAGATCTCAAATCTTCTAATCTTATCTCTGATCGCCAGTATGGCTTTCGTAAAAAAAAGTTCTACTGGCGATTTTCTTTCCCATCTCTCTGCCTCTTGGTCCTGATCTCATCAGCATTTCAGTAAATTTTTTGTTGTTGCACTAGACATATCAAAAGCCTTCGATAGTATTGCAAAAAATCTTTGATTTTTACACTTCCCTCTTTATGAATTTTTCCTCTGTTTTTCTTTTAGGTCGTTCCATAGCAGCTGTATAACACACATCCCTAAGGTGAGCACAGACTGAGGCTTTAAATAGAGGAAGATTAAATACAGCAGAAAATACAGAAGCTGGTATGGAGTTTCAAAGATCAGAGGTGGCTGGAAAGGAGGCACCACAACGAGCAATCCTTGAGTTTGCAACACTTACAGATTGTTTATGAGAAAGTAAGGCACCTCTTGTGCTGCGAGGGCGAAGCAATGGAAGTGGAATGCTAGAGGTCAACTCTCTCGACCATCTGCTTTAAAGTACCTATAGAAAAGAGAGAGTGTATCAACGTCATGTCACAAAGAAAGAAGGTCAAGATAATTCGAAAGTTGGAGACAATTTTTTAGTCTTTTAGCCTTAGACTCAACCATATCCAAAAGAATGGTGAAATGGGAACCCCCCCCCCCAAATGTGAAAACAGTATCTCATACAAGGGCGAATAATACCCCTGTATAATTGGAGTAACTACTCAGAAGAAAAAATTCCTGCAACCTGAACAGACCACCTCCAGCTTCTTTGAAGCCACCTTAGTAACTTTGTGATATGAGATTTCCAAGAAATTTTTTTGTTTATGTTAAGACCAAGAATGTTTAAGTTGTTCACAGATGAGACGGCTGAGTCGTCGAGGAAATAGGAAAGTTTGGAGGTGTTTTAGAGAAGGAGATGTAAAGAGGCTGAGTTTTTAAAGAGTTGAATTTCACAAGGTTGCAGTGGACCCACTGGGAAATCCCTCCCAGGTTGGCAAGAATAGAATCGAAAAGTTAAAGATGAGAAGCAACTCTAGAAGCAAAAGAGAGCACAGATTTGAAATGAGTATAAGAATGGAGAGTAGAGTCATCAACATAAGAATGAACAGAGTTGGAAATGCAGCTGAGGTCATTTATGAAAAGTAGGGATAGAGTAGGGGATAGAAAAGAACCCTGAGGAACACCTCAATTAATAGGGAAAGAAGAAGTGGTTCCATCAACAAGAGCTTATATGGAGCGATTTGAGAGGAAACTAGACAAAAATAAGTAGAGAGGATGAGGAAACACAGAGGGGAGGTTAGAGAGTAGTGACACGTGCCACACGCGATGAAAAGCTTTGAATATGTCAAGCGTCACCATATAAGATTCCCCATAGTCCCTAAGAGCAGAAGACCATAGATCAGTAAGATAGGAAAGTATGTCACCAGTAGACTCGAGTGTCGAAAGATATATATATAGTGCCGTGTCTGTGGAAAGGGGATGACAGATAAAATAGTAAAAAACATGAGTAACAGTACAACATATGCATGTTGCCACGTGATGAACGTCTCTTAACCATAGTGTCAAGGATACAGTGTGTGTGTACAACTAATAATACATAACACTACCTTTGGTTCTAATGCATACACCGAGGTAAACTAAATATGATGGTCTGGATGTATTTTTAAGGTGTTATCGCATACCGCAATCACGGCACGTCCAGCTCGTGAATTATAAGAGGTGCGGGAAGATCGTAGAAGACCTTCTTGAGTCGGTCCCCAAGGTTTTTGATGGATTTGGGGTCAGGGAGGACATTATCATGCAATAAGTGGAAGTGATTCCTCATAAACTGGCAAAGGGCATAACATTACATCATAACATGATAAAACTTTTAGTATGTTGCATTTAGCAACTTCAGGTGAAAAGGAACAAGCTCGTTACCTAAGCGTTTAGAAGCAAATACCACCCCAGAAAATTTTGGGCCCGCCTCCGAATGGCTCCTTTGGTATAATGTTGCATGCGTTATAACGTTTACTACATCTATATATATATATATATATATATATATATATATATATATATATATATATATATATATATATATATATATATATATATATATATATATATATATATATATATATAACTACTATCTGCAAATCTCTGGCATGTACTCTGGTCTCGTTTATGAACAACACAAGTTTAAAATCGTCAACAGTCCAAATGTGCGTTTCCTAGCGAACTGTAGACGGTGTACCTTGTACACGGCAGTGAGCTGCTGCGTGACTGTAAAACCTCCTACTTCATGGAGATTATTCCTAATTTTATTTGCTATATTCCTTCTCCACCAACTGGAATTACTGTTCTATGCCCTAATTGCTTTGACTGAAACACATTCTGATTGAATATTAACCAAAATTAAACTTAAATATTTAACAGATTTGAAAACAGTTCTCGCATTCTTTTTCCTTGTCAATGGGTCACAGCATGTTTCTGACTTTATCATGGTCTGCATTTTTAAAGTCTAAAATTTTTATAATGTTTACTACTAACTATGGTTTAACTATTACATTTGAACTAAGTGTTATAATTTGATTACTAATTTACTATTACATACGTTTTCCTTATATATATATATATATATATATATATATATATATATATATATATATATATATATATATATATATATATATATATATATATATATATATATATATATATATATATATCATACAGAACATAAACATGTAATTATTTTCAATTAATTTACCTGATAATAATGAAGTTCTGGATTCTTGTCTAAAACTCTGACAATAAGTGCTGTCAGCTGATCCATTAAAACATACCTATAACTCTCATCAATGTCAGGAGGAAACCTCTTCAATGTTCGATTAACATCCATAACAACTTGATTGTAGTCTTTATGTAATTTTACATCCTTTTTTTTTTTACAATTCAAGAAAAGAAAATATATACATCAGTTGTCATATTATTACTGTATTATAATTTCATATTTATTAGTTATAATTTCATATTTATTAGAAAAACATGCATTTATAATTACCATAGAGGATATGGATTTGGAATCTGAAACATCCACTTGCATTAAGAGTGGCCAGGCTTTTTTTCTAATTTCATCTATATATATATATATATATATATATATATATATATATATATATATATATATATATATATATATATATATATATATTAGGGATGGAGTGAAGTATCGGTATCGGTATCGGCAAGTATCGGCATATTTTCCGATACCGGTATCGGTATCGGCAAAATTTGGATAAGAGTAAAGTATCGGTATCGGTATCAGCATATTTTCCGATACCGATACCGGTATCGGTATCGGTATCGGTAAAAATTTTGGTATCGCTCCATCCCTATATATATATATATATATATATATATATATATATATATATATATATATATATATATATATATATATATATATATATATATATATATATATATATATATATATATATATATATATATATATATATATATATATATATATATATATATATATATATATATATATATATATATATATATATATATTACTAGTTCATTCTATAGTTAATATATTTTAGTATAGAACTTGTTTTGAGTTCTATGATTCTATACCAGTTCAGCTAACAGAATGAAAACTAAAATTGTGTCACAAGTTGAAGACTTTTGGTAATGTGTAATATTTATTACAGTTTGCAGTAAATTGTGTATGTATGTCAGTCTCAATGATGACACATTTCTTAAGTCCAAATAAACAGAACACTTTTTTACAAACATACATGCATATAAACTTTTCTCTCTCTCAATGATTCATTCAATAACAGAAGGTTGGAAATAACCATACATTAAATTACTGTCACCAGACAATTTAAACACCTTGGAGATTAAACTGAAAGTTTGTTAACAAGCCTGTATACTAGGAAAAATAAATTAACTTAAGAAAAAAACATCCATTTAAACCTCCAAAAGACTGAAATCACAAGGGCAGTGGTGTGTGTGTGTGCGTGTATATATATATATATATATATATATATATATATATATATATATATATATATATATTACGATTAAAACACTACAAACTACACTAAAGAACTAAATAATTTTTTCCTTCTTTAAGACAATAAAACCCTAAAACAATAATTGAAGTGACTAAATTAAAACACGTAATTCATAAAGATAAAATGGACCCCGAGCTTTTGACCCTACACCCAAAGTCTTTATTCTGATAGCAATAAATAATATTTTATGGCAATTTTTGATCTACTTTGTGATATATATATATATATATATATATATATATATATATATATATATATATATATATATATATATATATATATATATATATATATATATATATATATATATATATATATATATATATATATAATCACCAATAACAATGGTACAATGTCAGAAATTTTTACTGATAACTCTTTTGCCAATATTGGCACCAAACAGAAGAGGGTGTTAACTTCATCAACTTTCACTCAATAATCCAGGTAGAGAGAAAATACATTATAATCATTTTAATAAATTTTAATTTATTAATAAATAATAAATAGGAGAAATTACATTCACATGGTGGTGGTGTAAAATAACAAAAAATCAGAGGAAGCTTCAATGTCAAATAATTAAGAAAATTAATAATGTCTTTACTGCAACAAAATTAATTATAAACAAACAGATGAACACAATATGGATTATTCAGGAGGATAAAATACATCAAAAAAGAAAATATTTCATACGAAGTCAAACGTCTCAGAAAGAGCATCACTAAGCACTGGAAGAGATGTTCATTGACATGCAAAAATAATAAATTATAAAATAATAGCAAAATAATAATCTTGTACAGAATAACAATTCAAAAACAGAAAACAAAGAGTAAAAAAAAAAATGTTTCATACAAGATGGGAGTGTGTAGGGGAAGGACAAAACGTTTCCTACAAAAATTCATTGTTGGTTGGAGTAAGAGAGCTTATAGTGAAATACAAAACAGAATTTCTTAGTTTATATACTTTAAACTTTGCAAGGATTGTCATCCCTAATAAAAGTAAAAATCATTGTTATAACAAATAAATCGGAAATAAATTATCTGCAATGAAATAGGCAACTAATACAAAATCAAAGGTCTTGGAATAACATGTGCAGTGGCACATTAGATTTATAATTTAGAAGAAGATGAATATAAATGTCTTTATATGGGAACTCTGGAACAGAAGATGGCTATTCTACATATCACTTGTCAAAATGAATGTAGGCAGCTGGGATTCTAAAAAACCAATATGCACATTATCAACTAGCTCACATGAACAGAAATGACCTCAGATTCAAGGTAAAATACATTAATATTTGAATGCAACAAGAAACCTATTCTGTTTATACATGCAAAAAAACATCACATGGTACTCAAGGATGTGACAGACCAATCACTCGAAACAAAAGCCCGATACTTATGAAAGGTTAGCATACAGTATATTTTATTTTAACCTGATGTTATCCTACTTTAATAAAAAAATTTCTCTTCATCAATACATCAACAATGTTCTTGAACTGCAGTCCCAATTTTAGATCTAAATGCCTTTTTCCACTTGCACCATATGATCTTATAAAATAGCCATTTTCTCCTAAATTCTTGTATTCTATATTTTATACATCTGTGTATCAGCATATAAAACTGGATAGAATTCCATTTTTTTAAGGTTAATATTGCAGATGAAAGAATAAACCTAACCTAATAAATAAATAAATAATAACCGAGTATATTATACATCAAATAGTTACTTACCATTAACTAATCCACCCTTTTCTATTGCTAGTTCCCGTAGTTTTTCTAGATCTAATGGATCAGATGACAATACATTCTTAATCTGATTAATTTTTCTTGAAAAAAATTCTTGTTCTTCCTCAGACTCTTCAACACTTTTCCTTTTCTTTTTCTGTAATAAAAAGATTAATGATTTTGTGATTCTCAAGCATTTATTTGAAATAAACATAGGCACAAAATAGATTGATGTAAATAGTAAAATGTTATTTAAACATACATAGGTATTAAAAAATCGGAAAAAGTATACTAATCACTTAATTTCATTAAAATTTGGAACATTAACCATTGTTATCAATAGATTAGTACTACAAATATAATCTTAAAATATATCAAAGAAAATATTTACAATATGATGTATTACCTTATTAAAGGATCTATTATTTTCATCAAAAAAATCAACCTTGCCAATTTCTCTTTCCTCTAAGTCTTCCTTCAATGAATCTTTTCCATAATGATGATTTTTTAGGTCATGTGTTATACTTTCAATTCCTCTATAGGTAATAACGTCACTAGAGAGAACCTGGTATTCATTAATACTATCATCATCATCTTGACAATCATCATCATCTAGGAGATTACTTGACTCCCTAGTTATATCTTCAACAGTGGTGGACATCAAATTTGAGTTTTCACAACTGTCATCCATAGCACTCAAATATTAATATCATATAAACATATCTCTCTTTTCAATTAGGCTTATGTCATTATACTTTTGATCTGATCTATTATATATATATATATATATATATATATATATATATATATATATAATATATATATATATATATATATATATATATATATATATATATATATATATATATATATATATATATATATATTATATTCAAAAAAAAAAAAATTTTATTGTAGTTAACTTATTCCATAGAGGAAAAAAAAAAAAAAAAGGACCCAAAGAGAATAAAAAGCTTCAGGGTTGAAATGTGCCATCATTTAATAATCACAAAACCATTTTTTTCCCCCCTCCAATGAGATGAAATTATTTTTTCAATAATTGATTTAATCAGACCAATTCACTTACATTTAATATTCTTGCGACAATTCTATCCAAAGCTCTAACTGTCTCTATTTACTTATTTTCTAATTACAGAAATTAAATTTTTTTTTTTAAATTTAATTAAAATATTTTTTTTTATTTTAATATTTAACCTAACAATAAAAATTAAATAATAGCACAGAAACATAAAATATTTTTAGAAATAATAATATAACATAGTTGAAAATATAAAATAGTTGAAAATTTAAAATTTAAATACAGTGAATTGGTTTTATCAGTCTCATATTTATCATTTTCACAATAAAAAAATAAAAAATTTAAATAAAAGCTTAAACTTTTTTTAAAAAATTATAATTTAATAAATTAAGCTAATTAACTAATTATATTTATTTATTAATTATTACTTAGGTGAATAAGCTTACTAAAAAAAAAAAATGGTAATTGTAGCATTCACAGTAATGGATTTTTTTGTATGAGACCAGGTTGCTAAAAACTAACAAATAACCTACATGTTGCGAGTTAACTAAAACTACACACAGGATTTGAAACTAACATAGCCAATGAATTTCTATTATGACAAGGTTGCTAGATCATTGACGTTACAAAATTTTTAAAAAAAAAAATAAAAAATAAAAAATTATTAAATTTTATAAAAAATTTTTTTTTTTTAAAAATTTTAAAAAAAAAAAATAAAAAAAATAAAAATTTAAAATATAATATAATATATATATATATATATATATATATATATATATATATATATTATATATATATATATATATATATTATAATATATATATATATATATATATATATATAGTTAAGTTGGCCATTAGGCATAGTTAGCAAATAGGTAGGTTAGGTCTATTTGCTACCCATTAAGCATAGTTTTACCCTTTAAGTACAGGTTAGGCTAAGTCAAACTAGTTTTCTAGATATAACAAACTAGTTTGACTTAACCTAACCTGGACTTTAAAGGGTAAAACTACACTTAACAGCCAGCAAATAGACCTAACCAATGCTTATTAAATTTTGCATAAAATATTTTATATATTGCTTCTCTCTCTCTAATAATAATAATAATAATAATAATAATAATAATAATAATAATAATAATAATAATAATAATAATAATAATAATAATAATAATAATAATAATAATAATATATATATATATATATATATATATATATATATATATATATATATATATATATATATATATATATATATATATATATATATATATATATATATAATTCTGCCATGTACAACAATTATTAGTGATTGTTAGAAGGCTTTACGATTACATCCAAAATGAAGGCTTTCAACACCTAATGGTTAATCATAACAATTAACTTCATCAACCCAGACACTGGGGTGAACATAGGAAAATAGAGACAGTTAGAAGCCACAAGTGCCTATCGAGACTGTCCCAGTCCAAACAAATAATAACAATAACAATACTAATACATGCACGAAAGACTAGGTCTATCCCATCCTAGTTATCAGTTCATTCATGCATAGTCATGCATAGATAAAAGTAAAACTAAACCCCATTACACATGCAATACTCAATGAACCATCACCCACTACAAAAAACTACTGTTAGGCTTAGTCATAGGTTGATCTGTTGATCCAAAACTTCATATATACCCGCCGATTTGGCTTAGTCAGATTATTCTAAATAATACCCAAACCATCCATATATCTATCTAGCCCCTTTTTAAATTTGACAAGAGAATCACAGTCAACAATCTCTTGTGGCAAGTCATTCCAAAAATTAACAACTCTATTACTGAAAGAGTATTTTCTTAGATCGAGATGGCATGGCTTCTTTTTAATTTTCTTATTATGTCCTCTAGTTACTCTTCCATGGTCCACTATAAAGTATTTTTCAATCTCTGTATTACTGTCAGATGCAAATATTTTGTAAACTTGTATCATATCCCCTCTGAGAAATCTCCTTTCAACTGAGAACATTCCTAACTTCTTCAACCTCTCTTCATAGCTCTTATTTTCAAAGCCAGAAATCATCCTTGTTGCTCGACGTTGTACTCTCTCCAGCATATCTATGTCTTTTCTTAAATGAGGAGCCCAAACCTGTGCACAATACTCTAATGCTGGCCTAACATAGCTATTATATAGTTTGCTTATAACCTCTTTGCTCTTGTAAACTACATTGCGATTAATTATACCTAACATCTTATTAGCTTTATTCCTTGCTTCCAAACATTGATCACCCACCTTCAGATTACTGCTAATTAATCACACCTAAATCCTTTTCTTGGTCCACAGTCTCAAGCCACTCCCCATTCATTTCATAATTAAATCCTTCATTTGAGTAACCTACATGAAGAACTTTACATTTTTTACTATTAAAGTTCATTTGCCACCTCTCTGCCCAACCAAGAAGTCTATCTAGATCACCTTGAAGCTTTATGCATCCATCATTATTCCTTACTGAGGTAACCACTTTGGTATCATCTGCAAACTTAGAAACCTTACATTTAAGACCTTTGTCTAAATCATTTATATATATAAGGAACAAAAGTGGTCCCAGCACAGAAACCTGTGGGACCCCACTCTTCACCGTTTCCCATAATGACTTATTACCATTAAGTAATACACACTGCCTTCTGTTCTTTAACCACTCTTTAATCCAATTGTGTACCATTCCATCTATACCATACTGCGACAACTTTTGCATCAGCCTAACATGGGGTACCTTATCAAAAGCCTTGCTAAAGTCTAAATATATGACATCAACTGGATCACCCCTGTCTATACATTCAGTAATATATTCCATAAATTCTAGTAGATTTGTCTGACATGATCTACCTTTCTAACATGCAACTCATAGAACATTTGTGACATGATGCAAGAGCCAGTATTCCAAGATATGGCAATACAAGAGCATCACACGCTCTCAAAGCATGTGGATATGTTTCACTTACACTGAACTCATGATGGCCTGAAGGGCAGTATTTTGTCTACCTGGAAGGATGGCATATGCCCTTGTAGGTAATGTCTGCTCTCAAAAATAAAAATAAAAAATATGGCAATACAAAACTCCACCTGCATAGCCAAATCAAACTCGCAATGCATAGCTATGTTCCTACTTTCAACAACCTGGTCTCTTTCGAAAAAAACACTACTTTGAATGCTACAATTACCAAAAATACTTGTAACTATAAAAATTAAAATAAAAAAAATGGTAATTGTATCATATTTTTAATTTGATTATATAAAATCAAAAAAAGGTAAATATGAAATTTATGTCTCTTAGCTAGTGTTTAGTTATTCAAAATATAAACTGGTGTATATTGAAGAAAAACATTTAACCAAATTTTAGATGGTGACATTTTCGCATGACTAAGTTGGTTTTTTGCTCCTTAAGTGATGAATACAAAGTTGTTTCCCTCCTAATTTTCAGAAAACAAAATATCTGATAAAAAAGTGGAAGAAAACTGATAATATTATCTAACATGGACAGACTGGATAGCCCTATGTGGCTTCTGTCTCTACTCTTCTCGTTATGTAAATATAAAAATGGGCAACCAAATTAAAAGTATACGTGCAGCGTTTTAATAATATCACCTTAAAGATTTCCCTGATTAGATGAGAAACCTTTTTACAATATGAAATAAAAATAAATAAATAAATAAATATATTAAAAAACTAATGACTTAAAATTATAGGTTACGGATTAGTCATAACATAAAATTTTACACTTGAGAAACTATTAGGCAACATTATTCCAACATGAGGCACATATTGGAATATTCTTTGACGACCGATACAAATTTATGCATTTTTTCAAAAAAAATTCTCTGTTGTAAACCTAATTATAGAGAATTAATTATATGCACATTTTCAATCTTATTTTTTGTCAAGAAAAAAGTGAAGTTCATAGGAAATAGGAACATAGGAACATAGGAACATATAAAATAGAGACAGTTCATAGGAATATATGTTTAAAATAAGTTTTGCAATTTTTTTAAATGGGTGTAATTATTAGTGCATGTTTGAACTATCAGAACAAGGTTTACAAATATAAAAACCTAACTCCTAAGAAGGTTAAATTAGTTAGTCTGAAATGAAATATGTTTTGAATAGATGAATTAGTGCTGGACTTACCATTTTCAAAGAAACTGAATCTCCTTGAGGTTTCGCTAATTATATTTTTATGTAATATAAAATGCTAGAAGCAACTGAATATAAGAATATATATATATATATATATATATATATATATATATAAATATATGATATTATATTAATTAATATTATAATTATGTTGTGAAGTATATGATTTAATTTATATAGATTAATAATA
>SEYY01024681.1:102500-115000 GCA_009176605.1 Armadillidium nasatum | reverse complement strand
AAACATACATTTGTGTACCGTTAGATAAAAAAAAAAAAAAACTTTTACCGTGCTTTAATGTATGGAAAAATGTTTTATATTTATAGGTCACCTCAAACCTTTCAGTTCTGAAATATTTACACCATATATAGCATGTATAATTAAATAGTTTAAATATATAGCGTGTATGATTAAATCATATGGCTACTTTAAAACGATGAAATTAAAAAAAAAAAAAAAAAAAAAAAAAAAAAATCTTTATAAAGATTTTTTTTCAAAGCTTTGATTAACTTGACAAAGTGTAGCAGATTGACTTGGAAAAAATAACTAATAAACTCTGATCCACTCACTTAAAATGCCTTTTTAAGATAGCCTTGTAAAAATTGGACAGTCGAAGGGTTCACATTGTTACATCAATTTTTTTAAAAATTGATATTGAGGAGGTTATAGATTACTTGAACATTTTAATTACAATAAATCTGTGAGTACTTATGGTGTACATTAAAAAATTCTGATGGAAAGTAGTAAGAGTATTTTATATAGACAATATTTTATGCAATATTTGGTAAATATACAGTTTACATCTCATCTCTAACCTGGTATTTAATTATTATTCAAAATATATATAAATGAAATGTAATGTATATTGAAGGAAAACTATTTAAGGTTAATTTAAAATCAAATTCCTTAAATTAAAATGCAGTTAAGGTAGTAAAAATAGATTTCAAACATTATAAATCTTTGCTTTCGTCTACAACTTTGACAATATCTTGTAAGAAATTAGGCAGAAGAAGATAATCAGAAAATATATTGATACTAATATAGATATATTTCCAAGTTAACAAATGTAAAAATTAAATATTAAAATAATATATATATATATATATATATATATATATATATATATATATATATATATATATATATATATATATATATATATATATATATATATATATATATAGTATTAATTCAATCTGGCATGATACCTCTATTTTTCACTACATTGAAAATATGAAGTTAAAATATGTTTAAATGCATTCTCCACATACTATTACTCTATGGTAAAGTAAAACAAATGCATAAAAAAACTTTAAAAAAATAAAAAAAACATTTTTACTCCGAATGCTAAAGCAACTGTTCTTTGACTATCATTCGTTTGTACAAAAATGAGAAAAAAAATTTAATACCAGGTTGCCTTATTTGTCCTTTGACTGATTGTTATTTTCTGCAATTTACTATAATTAAAGGGGTAAAGGTTAAGAAGTTGTCTGACCTTTGAAATATAAATATTAAATTTTTTGACATTTGTATTATTATTTATCTTTTATTTTATTTGTTTATTAATATTGCCATTATTATTATTATTATTATTATTATTATTATTATTATTATTATTATTATTATTATTATTGTTTAGTTTTCTAGTGTACTTAGTTCTACATCATAACCTGAATGAATGATGTTACCATCTGATACAGGCCTAACCGATAAAGGAATGTTGCTGTGGAATATAGGCCTGCTGCTGTATTACACTATATATATATATATATATATATATATATATATATATATATATATATATATATATATATATATATATATATATATATATATATATATATATATATATATATACCTTATATATATATATCACTATAGTTCACCATTTACTTCAATTTTCTTTCTAAATATAGCAAATGAAAATGTCTGAAGTCCAAATGTTGCTAGAACCGTATTTGAAAAGAAAGAATTGGATTTTAAAAGATAGTCGATTTCGTTTTTGTGGCTTAAATATTATTTTTATTTAATTTTTTTTAAGGTTTTTCATTTTTATGTATTTATATTACCCACCCGTGGATAATAAAAGTATGTGTAGAATGCATTTCAGCATATTTTTTTAACTTAATATTTTCAATGTAGTGAAAAAGAGATATTATAGTACCAGATCAAATTAATACTATATATATATATATATATATATATATATATATATATATATATATATATATTATATATATATATATATATATATATATATATAATTTATATTTAATTATGAAATTATCGACTCAAAATATCAATAATATATATATTATCAATATTTTTTTTTCTCTGCTTATATCACTGTACAGTGTAGGCATATTCTGTTTAGTCATCCTAATTATATCATTTTATAACAGAATTTTTAGTATTTTATATATAAATTATATTGAATTTGAATTTCCACCCCAATGAAATAGTTATTTTAATATAAATTACCTTTCAAGTGTATATTTTTAATAACAACTAAATACCAGATAAGAGAAAATAAGAGATGTAAAATGCATAAATACCCAATATGTAATAGGCCAGTATTGAGGGTAATTGTATAGTTCATAGTGGGAAATGAATATCTTTTAAACTATATCCACAAACACAAATTGAACGTAAATCAATTAAGGAGATCTTAATGAAGCATGGAAACCAAAAAAAAATTAAAAAATAAATTGATAAAAAAGTAGCACTGACTAACGTGTATTGATAAATAGTTCTTATATTTCTTTACCATTCTCAGGTTAGAGGTATGTGGGGGCAGGGGGTAGAGCTTCTTTTAAATAAAGCTATATGATATATATATTTGTAAGTCATGAATTTGTATGTGTTTTTTTTTTTTATGGTCTATCAGGTTTTTTTTTTTAGAACCTCCTTAATTGTGTTTCATTTAATTTGTGTTTGTAGATATTATAGTTTATAAAAATATTCATTTTCCTACCATGAACTAAATAATTATTATTGAGATATTAAAGGATTGGAAAATTGTTTATACTGTGCCAATTTACAGGAGATCCTAATGAAGCATGGAAACCAAAAAAAAATATACTGAACAGAGTGATTATAGACATTATAGCCAGGTTAAAAGTAATAAAAGTTCTAGAAAAGATATTGATAAGTTTAATAGATAAACATTAACAGTGAGATTTTACAAAACTTTCAATATATTTTTAGGAATATTATATAATGTCAGACAAAACTTTTGAATTTATGGAACATATTGAGTGTGTGAACAAAGGAGAGTCAGTTGATATTGCATATTAAGATTTTAGTAAAGCTTATGATAAAGTACCCCATAAAAGGCTGATGTTTATATTATCTCAATATGATTTTAGAAATTGAGGAGTTGAAGGTAGTAATCATCATGGAAGCTAGTGAAGAGTGTAGTTTTTTAAGGTTCTGTACTGGTCTATTTCTACTGTTAATCTATATTTACTATTTGGATAATGACTTAAATTTTGGATTTCTAGTTTGCTAATGACACTAACCTGACCAATCCTGTCAAAAGTATTGTAAAATTTGAGGGTTCATTGTGATAGGTTGTAGTGTACTTATCCAGTTTTATTTAAGTATCTGGCTATCCAGTAAAACTAAAATTCTTAATTATAAGAAATTTGTAAATTATAATATGCTAACTAGGCTGAATATTCTATGCTTTTACACTATATTAAGATTTACTTTGGCTTTTCAAATCTATTCTATATAATAGTATAGGGTAATAAATAAGAATGGAATTCCCAATTTTTTTTCTTCTGAACTTAACTATGTAAAGGAAATGATTGTAATATGAATTTTTTCAGTTTATCAGTGAACAGCAAAGGTTTTTGTATGAAAAAATATAAAAAAAATGCAAATTATAAACAGAAAAAATTTAAAATGATTCAAATTTTTATTTGTTTTCAACATGGTGTCAAATATCAAATATCATTTGCAATTATCTTTTTCAAAGACATTGTCCTTTAACTGTCTTTTTACAAGGTTGCTAAATTGGATTCAAGACTATATATATATATATATATATATATATATATATATATATATATATATATATATATATATATATATATATATATATATATAATATATATATATATATATATATATATATATTGAATCCGATTTAGCAACCTTGTAATAAAGACAGTTAAAGGACAATATATCGATGAAGAACAATTGCAGATATTTGATGCCATGTTGAAAACAAATAAAACTTTGAATTATTTTAAAAAAAAAATTTAAATGTTTTTTTTATATTTGTTTTTTTACAAAAACCTTTGCCATTCGCTGATAAACCAAAAAAACTCATATTCCAATAATTTCCTCTCCATAGTTGGCTGAGTAGAAAAAAAATTGCGAGTTCCATTCTTATTTATTACTTAGTATTGAAATATCTTTGGCTATTCATATTCAATGAATAAATATAAATATGCACTCAAAATTTTATTAAATTATTTACATGAGAAATTTTTAATTTTATCCAATATATATATATATATATATATATATATATATATATATATTATATATATATATATATATATATATATATATATATATATATATATATATATATATATATATATATATATATATATATATATATATATATATATATATATATATATATATATATATATATATATATATATATATATATATATATATATATATATATATATATATATATATATATATATATATATTATATATATATATATATATATATATATAGTTACCCAAAAATTCTTACATTTCAAAAACCTTAAGTACTAACAGCAGTTGATAGGAGAGGTGGTGGTATGGTATTCATTTTGTTCTACTCATCTCAATTGCTTTTGTATTTAATAGTTTTGATGCAGCAATTTCTTTAAAACAGTCCTTTAAAGTTATAAAAATGACACCTATGTCATTTATTTCTCCAGTACTTTAATTATTGTCAGAGTTGGAAACTAAATTTTCCAGCATTTCTTACTATGCTTCAGTGATCATATTTCTTACTGAATTATGATTCACATTGAAAAATTAGTTTGAATCTTGGATTTAAGAAAGTAGTTTTTCACAAAGATTTACCACTTAGAAGCTTATTATGCCTTTCTACTTTTTTGTAAGTTCTTCAGCAAGACAGCAAGTGTAATTATTCCATTATATCTCTTGCCATTTAACACTTTATTTAAAAAAAACATTACCAAAAATCAGATAGCTCAAACCATTGTTTCTTCATATTCACTATGTGTTTTAGTGATATTTTTAAATAGTTCCAGTAAATAAAATGATTTTTCTATGGTTTGCAACTGGATATTGTATATGAATTTGGGTATTATAGGCAGAATATTTCATATGAAATTCTTTATTTGGCTAAATATTTGGTAATTGGCTAAATTAATATTTGGCACATCCCTGAGTAGTATATATACATATATATATATATATATATATATATATATATATATATATATATATATATATATATATATATATATATATATATATATATATATATATATATATATATATAAAATTTTTAATAGCCTCTCTTCCATTGCAGTTATAGTGATTTTGTAAAATAATCATTTTATTGATCTTAATAAAATTGTTATATTAGTGTTGAAATTTGTGAAATGTTAATTACATGAACTAGTTCTTTTAATATAAAAAATGACTACTAAGAAAGAAAGGCCTGGCTATGATCAGGAGACCTCAAGTGACACTGATAATCCAGATCAGGAAGGAAGAAGGCATCAAAGCTACAGAAACAGGTTTGGGTAAATATTGAATTTCTAAACTGTTGAAATTACAATGTGTAAAATTTTTCATGTTCATTTTATAGCATATATACTTTTATGGAACTTTTTTGTAAATTGATGCTTTGAATTAAAATAAAGGTAGAAATGAATAAAAAACAAAAAATTATTAAACTCAAATATGATAAGCAATTTTGTATTTTAATATTTTTTGAAAGTTTCATGAACTTGGTAAAAAATGATAAATCAAAATAAAAGTAAAATATCTCACCTATTATAATTTTATATGAGTGTAGTTGAGTGAATAAATCAGTTTCTTCAAGAAGAGGAATTAGAATCGGAAATCAGAACTGAAAAAAAATTATTTAATTTTTCAAAAACTTTTGTTGTACTTTATTAAATTTTTAAGATTTTTTAAGTATAATTTTTATTATAATTATATTAATTATATATATATATATATATATATATATATATATATATATATATTATATATATATTATATATATATATATATATATATATATATATATATATATATATATATATATATATATATATATATATATATATATATATATATATATATATATATATATATATATATATATATATATATATATATATATATATATATATATATATATATATATATATATATAAATGGGAGCTAAACTGTATTGGATATGCACTTTATTCTTTGTTCTATCTTGAAGCAACCTGCATATATAGTATTAGCTTCTCTATGATTACCTTGCATCTAAGAATTATTAGGTTATCATAGGACCTGCTGATAACTATTTGACAACTGTATTTAATATATCAGAAAAATATATATCATATTTTACATATTAAACCACTCAGATATTAAGGCACAAACATAACCTGTACCAAATTTATTATATATAAGCATATAAATTCTATATCAGTTCCACCCAGTCTCATTTCAAAATTTGCTTAACTGCAAAATATATCAGAACCATAGTTGCCAGTTAAAGAAGTTTCCAAATAATATTTTTAATAATATCCAAATTATAAAATCAAATCAAATAAAATACTTTTACAATAAATTAAAATAAAATAAATTTAATTTTAATAAATTCTGAAAAATTAATATAATATATATATATATAATATAATAATAATATATATATATATATATATATATATATATATTTTTTTTTTTTTTTTTTTTTATATATTATATATATATATATATATATATATATATATATATATATATATATATATATATATATATATATATATAATATATATATGGACCTTGTCACTTTTAAAGAATCATTTTCAATTTTAAGCTAAAGACATTGACATTTGTAAATGAGCAATAAAAAATAAAATAATAAAGTTTAATATTTTTATTTTTATTTTTTAAAATTTTGAAAATTTGTTTTTCTGATTTACTATAGTGATTCAACTGGTTTAAATTGGTAAGACCCTAAGTTAAAGTTTAAAAAAAATGTAAGATAAATAACTTTATCAATATAATTAGCAAGCTCCAGCGCCAGTGAAAGAGAATGCAAAGTAGGGAAATCAATTCAAAAAGATAGAATCAGACTGTTGCCAAAGAATGTATTAAAATACAATCTTAGAGCAGTAACATATTAAATGTCACTGCCCTCTTTTCCTGAACATTTCATTCCCCAAATTCTAAAATTTATGATGTAAATGTTCAAGATGATTCTTAGAGTGAATAGTGATTTTAGTGAACAAATTGTTTGTTTCCTCTTTTATGTTGCATTCATTTTGCCCCACCCAATATGTATTAATGGAATAATGGAATTAAATCAATTTTCTTGCATTTTGTTTGATTAATCCACCATTAATAAGTATAATTTGCAATTAACCCTGGTTTTCCTTGATTATTAACTGTAGCCAGGGCCAGCTGGGACCCGAGTCAGTCCATAGTACTGCCTCATGTGAATCTGCACCTTTATGATTACCAATGTGTCTAGTGTTTACCATGAATTATGCCCTCATCATATAGTTTTGTCAGTGGTTTGAGCAACATTGTTTAAACAACATATCGTCATTGATCCTCTTTACAGATGAAGCATCATTTGACAGGGATATAGGGCACTAGTAGCTTGGCCACCAAGGTCTCCCAACCTCATCCCCTTGGATATATAATTTTTTGCTGGGAAACCTGAAAGCTCTCTTGTAAAAAGATCCTGTTCCAGATGTTAATTCTCTTTGTTATTGAATCATCAATCAAAAGCATACCAATGTCTTCCACAAACTGCATCATTCCCTGCTCAGATGGGCTGAAACATGTGTTCTTGCAAATGGGTTTCATTTCGAATAACTCCTATGAGTGAGTGTTATGAATATCACCACTACCATCTGCCTCATATGCTAATAAATATGTTTAATAAATAATAATACAACATTATTGATGTTTTCCTATGTTTATTTCTATGGGTGGGGCATGTCTTTGCAATATATCATCCTTGCAAATATTAAAATAATTTCCCTAAAAGACTTTACAAGTTTTCTATTTTTATCCAAATGTCAATTGGTTTCAAAAAGTTTGAATTTGTGATGTTAGATGACAAAGACTTACCCAGATCCAGAATATTCTTTCACATTTGTATAGTGATTGACTGATTGTGGTTCTTTCGTGTTATAGTGAGAAATAAGCAGTCATCCTCATTAAAAGTATAAATGATTAAATGTGGATTGATTCACCACATTTTAGCTTTGTTTATAAATGCTTGTTGTGCAATGAGCATTAGCAGAAGTCAATTCATAGTTAACAGCTTCTCATATTTCATATTACATACTATCAAATTGTTTTTATTTTGTTTAAGGGCTTGTTTAATTAATAATTATTTAGCAAATTACAAGGAAGAGCTATGCTCATAGAGTTAACAAAAAGATAACAGCCTTACCTTTTCTTTCTCCAGATAAATTATTTGAATTTTGTAGTATTGTTACCTCTGAGTTTATCTTATTTAACTTCTCTCTCTCTCTCAACTGAAATCTTAGAGGTCTGGGCGCCCTGAGAGGAGCCATTCTTCATGTAAAAATTCCAGTGAGAACACTTTTTAAGTTGGAATTATTACTTACTTGCTTTCATTTAACGAAGTGAAGGCAAAAAAAAAAAAAAAAAAACACATTATCTTATGCGACAATAATTTAACAACCCCTTAAACTAAATTTAAAAAAAAATTTGATGTGGTAGCTGGAGGGGGATTTCTAAGGGATTCAAATTATAAACATGCCTTTTTGATTATGCACCAGAGCTAGTTTGGACTGTTACATGAAGGATTGTTCCTTCCTGATCTTTGGGGATTTACAAGTTTCATTTTAAAGGCACAAGTCACCAATTTTTGGAATTTGAGAAGTATTTTTATGTTTTCATTTCCCTTAACCCCAATAAATATTCTTCTCTCCAATATTTCTTAATTGTTGTGCAATCAGTAAGGGTTTTAAAACTTTTAATAATTAATCTTTGATCTTTACTATTATATGTAAGGTCCATACTTTCACTTACATCTGTAGATGATTTTACATCATTATTATTTAAAAAAAATATATTTTATTACTTCCTGGCCAAAAACCAGTTTAATGGGTGTTATTACTTCATAAGAAGAGTCTTCTTTGGCAATAACATAAGTGATAGGTCTGGAGTTCATAGAGTGAGATATTTCTTTTATTCAGGTTTGTAAATAATCTCAAATATTACCCACCTATCTTGACTCTTGCTCCTCCACTCGTAAACATTTTGTTGAATCTTTCACTATGGTGCTAGCTTTATTGAAAGCCTTGAGCTTAAATTGCCCTCTGTCGAATCTATCCTTCTCTCTGGAACCTCTATGATTTCCTTTTCTGTTGTTTTATAGTAGCTGTTGTAAACAGCCACTGTTCATGTTTTAAATCTAATAATAGTTGTGTTACTCAGTGATCTAGTGGTTCCCACCACTGTGTTAATTTGCCCTGGAATTCCCTATATATATATATTCAGGATGCACCGATTAATCGGCAGATAATCGGTGATCGGCCATATTACTGATTAATCGGTAATCAGCTATTCACATGATTAATCGTTCGATTGCTTAAATCCTTTACCAGAACAAACCAACCTTTACAAGATTATTTTATAACTGCCAAGTTAATCATCAGATAGCTTCGACACAGTAACAAATAACAATACCAATATAATTCCCAAATTGTTTGTCATTTTGTGCCTGGCTGCTATTATGGCTTTTGCCTTTTTTTTTTTTTTTTTTTTTTTTTTTGACTTTATTAAGAAATCATTTATAAATTATGAAACATTAACATATTATAATTGACTCATTATTAATATAAATACTACAAATACATACATACAAATTGCATAAAAAAACTACTAAAGTTTGGCAGTTTTCCTTGTTTTCTGTTTATACTGTTGCCTTTTCAATTCATGTTGTCTTTTATTTCAGCTCTCAAGCTCATCAGTATTAAAAGTTCAATACTCTTAAGTTATAATGAAGAAACATAAGAGTTTCTCCATTTTCAAGACACAGCCTTTCCATGTAGGTTCATAGTACTAAAAAAGTACTTTTCACTCTCAATAGATGATGGTGGTGAGCTTAGATATTTTGAAGCAAAATTGCTCAATATTGGTAAAGACTCCCGTGTCTTTTTCCACCAAAGTAATGGGTTTTCGCTTCTTTGAAATGTTGGTAGAGTTAAATATTGATCCAGTTCCTGTGCGCATCTACGAATAACAGATTTACTCCTCTTGAATTTGGTTTGCACATCTGTTGTACTTGCAAAGTCTAAGTCTGAATTTATTTTCATAGGTTTATTTGACTCAAAATTATCTAACAGTTTTTAAAGGGAAACATTTTTAGGTACACTTTCATAAGTTCATTATCTTGATCATCATTAGAAGAGCTGTCTCCTGTTTAACTATCAATAGAATTTATCTCAGATTGATGCTCTACAATATCCATAACCCATTCCTTAATAGTGTCTTCTTTAATGTCATCCTTTTGAAAATTCAATTTAAATCTGGGATCGAGAAAAGTAGCCAAGCACAGAAATTATGCATTTAAGTATGATGTAAATCTCTTTTCAGTTGATGCACTGAATTCTTCACTGAATTCTTCAACAGTTGAAATAATTCCACTAAATTCACCAGTATGTTTGGTAGCTTTTAATAGAAATAATCTGAGAGCTAATATTGTAGAGATTATCACTGATATAGTTGATTGCTTCGGTACTTAATTTTTGCTGATGTCTTCAAATGGAATTAATAACTGGCAACTTTTGCAAAACAATTGTTCATTGGTAACTTGAAAAAGTTGGAATGTCATTGTCAACAACATACATTAAAGAGCTTTTAGCTGTTCTAAACTTATTTTCAACATTTTATATGTTGAATTCCAGCGAGTAGACACATCTTGAATCTGTTTATGTTTGTCTAATTTAAGATGCTTCTGGATTTCGGTTAATTTGCTATTCGCTAATGAAGAATGATTAAAGTGATACAATTTTTCTGCTATTTGCAATTATATTGCTCACAGCCTTTTGCGAAAATATTGAATCATTTACTGGAAGTTGCAATGTGTGTATGAAAAATGATAGTGACTGTACACCACAATTCCTCATACCACCAACCATATTTGCGGCGGAAACTCGTAGTACAAGAAAAATTTTGTGGAGATCTTATACTCATTCAGAACAATGAGTAGTTGTTCACTTATTAATTCAGCTGTATGTGAACCAGGGAAATGAACAACTCTAAGCACAGCTCTACATTGTTCAAACTCATCTGAAAGCCAATGGCATGTCACACCCAGAAATGGAGCATTATTTGTTAAAGCTGTCCAAATGTCTGTGGTCAAAGAAGGACTGCTAATTTCATCGAGCGAAATCTGAATTTTTGCTTTTACTTTAATAAATATATATTTCGGGATTATTTTGTCTGTGAAATATTTTCTTGATGGAATTCTGTAATTAGGAAAGAGTTTTGCAATAAGCCTTTGGAATCCAATGTCAGATGTTAAAGAATATGGCTGAATATCAAAAGCCATCATGTCTCCTATCAAATAATGAATCACTTGGGACTTGTGATCGTAAATATTCCAAATTTTACTCTGTAACAAAAACTGATTGTATAGTTTGTTGAACTGGAGGCTCATAGTTGATGCACCTTGCTTCTGAAGTACTTGGCTGTGACCAATCATATTGCCTTTTTCAGCTTATCCGTTTCAGCTTTGCTTCATCTGATTGAATTTATTAATGTGGTTCAACATATTTGTCGTTGTAGAACTCTTCAGATTTGCCACCTCTTGATATGGTGGCTTTACATTACTCACAAATACATTTACTGTTATCCTTAAGATGAACATCAAAATACTTCCATCAATAACTGGTTGACATACTGCTTTCGTTAGAAAGTGCAATTAATATTTAATTATTTATATCTCTATAATCGAGATTCTAGAATCTAGAGTCTATCTTTAATTTAGATTTTTATTTTTTAGTATATCTGAAAGTAAGAAATAAAATGATTTACATTAATAATGAAAACATTCATATTTATTAGTAATAAATAATAATGTTGATAACGGCTTTTCCTCGGTATTAATTTAAATTATTAGGTGTCATTAATGAAAGGCCGAGTAATCGGTAATCGGCCGATTTCCAAGGCCGATTAATCGATAATCAACTACTTGGCTTATCGGTGCACCCCAAATATATATATATATAATAATAATATATATATATATAGATATATATATATATATATATATATATATATATATATATATATATAATAATATAATATATATACTATATATGTATAATATATATTATATATATATTATAATATATAAATATAATATAATATTATATATATATATATTATATATAATATAATATAATATATATATAATATATATAATCTGTGGTGGGTCAAATACATACCATTTAAAAAAATTTGTTCAAAAC
>SEYY01024681.1:87500-90000 GCA_009176605.1 Armadillidium nasatum | reverse complement strand
TCTTTTAATATTTGGACATGAATTTTTATATTTGCTGCTACCATTGAATTACGTAGTATTATTATTATAACTACTCATTATTGTTTCAATAAATGCGATGTAAGTAGTTAGCTCTCGCTCCCTTCAAAGGGGGGGGCGGTTCGACTCCTATCCGTTGGGGATCCACTTCTCTCAGGGAGGGGTGCCACTCCCCTTTTCAATTTTTGTTAACATAATTTCTGTGCTGCTATTGCTAATTAAAAACGCTTGTGAAAAGTTACGATCGTAATTAAGTTAATAATTGAAAAACAGGTCATGCATTGCCTATTATTATTGTTATTATTATTATTATTATTATTATTATTATTATTATTATTACTCTTACTACTACTACTACTACATTATTATTCTGGTATGTATTGTTTTTACTCACTCATGCATTGCATTTTATATTTTGATTGTTGGGATTGAAAAGCTTTTATTTATTTATTTATTTATTATTATTATTATTATTATTATTATTATTATTATTATTATTATTATTATTATTATTAAATATTAGTGATGGGACTACTGAGAATTTTTTAATATAACGATGACGATTACGGTAAATTTGACGATGACGATGAAATTCAAAAAAGTATATTTTAAAAATTTTAATTATTTTAATAAATTTTAGAAATTTTATTATGAGGAAGAATTAAATTATATTTTCCTTTTTCTTTATTCAATTATGTTATTACATGTAATTTTAATATTTAGCATAATACAGGATGTCTCACTCGATGTCATTCCCAGATACTCGCCTATGGACATCAAAGTAGTAGTAGTAATAAGTTAATAAAATTTGCTACGAGCAAACCATGGTTTGTTAGAATCGTGCTTACAACATAACAAATGTTGGAAGTGATTGTCATTAGCATCAAGGTCTGCTTGCTCACGCTTTTCCATGTTACAGGAGGTTAAAGATGTTCATTTGCAAATTTTAATAACTTACGAACAGTACTTTGATATCTATAAGCTAATATCTGGAGCCGAGAGTAAGTGGGACACTCTGCAGTATCTTCAGAACATTGATTTTAAAAATTTTAATGTTAGAACAATGACAGATACGCAAATATTTTAGTACTTTAAATTTAGAGCTCATAAATTGTGATTCAGAAATTATCATTTCTCCAGCTTCTGTGTTAATTCGAGTTCGTTCTGGAGTGTATATTTGGCCTCCAGCTACTAAGCGGCCTTTCACTCTAAATAGAAAGTGGAGCAGAGATATATAAACCAATATAAGTAAATTAATCGACAAAATAATTGGCAGAAAATTGACGATGATGATCGGGAAAAAATATGCCGTTTTTACCGATGACTATGACTATTAATCGCCTTACGTCCTATCACTAGTAAATACGTAACTTAACATCCTGGTATTACTACTACTTTTGCTGCCACTTCTACTTTTTCTAATAATAATAATAATAATAATAATAATAATAATAATAATAATAATGACAACACCGCTACTTAAGGTACCTCTACTTTTAATACTAATATACTACTGTATATTGGTGTGATTAAAAAAAAAAAAAAAAAAAAAAAACTCGCCCATATATTTTCATTGTGTGTGTGTGTGTGTGTGTGTGTAATTAGTAGGTATAAAAATTAAATTTTTTTTTTTTTAAATATAAATTTTTTTTTATTTTTTTTAAAGTTTACATTACATTGGATAAGGTGTTGGGTGCCTTCTTCTGTAGCACCGAAGAAGGTCGTAAGGGCGAAATGAAAAAGTAAGGACAAAGAAATGAGAAAATAAAGAAGATTAAAAGATAGTGAAAGGTTCTTTTTCAAATTTTTCTTATTTTCTTTAATTTTTCTTTTTTTTAAAAAAAAAAAATAATAAAAAGGGGAATAAATGTTAGGGATTTTATTAACCTAGTTTCCTTTTTTGTCTTAGGTCTATTTGTTTTCTTCTTTTATTATTATTATTATTATTATTATTATTATTATTATTATTATTATTATTCCTTTTTTTTTTTTTTTTTTTTTTTTTTTTTTTTTTTTTTTTTTTTTTTTTTTTTTTTTTTTTTTTTTTTTTTTTTTTTTTTTTTATTTTTTTTTTTTATTTTATTTTTTTTTTTTTTTTCTTTTTTTTTTTTATATATATATTTTTATAATAATAATAATAATAATAATAATAATAATAATAATAATAATAATAAAGGGTTTTGTTCTGAAAAATTTGTTCAAAGTGTCAAAAATGTTTTATACGCTTGAGACGGTATTGCTATTAGTTAGGATGACGTTGGGTTGGGTAAGGGATATTTTTCGAAGTTCCAAAACCTTCAGTGCTTCTTTTAAATTTGGAAACCGTTTGCATTTCCGAGGAAATATTTTTAAAAGTAGTTGTATATATATACGTTAATTCATACACGGAGGTTATGTATGTATATGCTTGTGTATTGAAATGGATGTTTGAGTTAAAGGGAAAGTATTTATTTATATTCATGTAGTCATGTTTGGCAGCGTA
>SEYY01024681.1:75000-82500 GCA_009176605.1 Armadillidium nasatum | reverse complement strand
ATTTTTTGTTAATATATTCAGTATTTAATCACATTAAAGTGTCTGGTATACAAACAGAAGAATCCTTTGCTGCAGCATCTACGTTATCATGCAGTGTTATTTCCAAATGAAATCGATTTGTCTGACACTAAACTTTGTAATACACTAATTTTATGTCAAAAATTGAATTGTCTTTTTTTTTTTTTCTTTTGTCACGAGTAAAGGTAGTGAAATTGTAAAAATAGCTACCTATGTTTTAGGCTTTGATTTAAATGATTAACTGATTGCATATAGTTAATGCCATGAATACAGTATTATAAGATGAGAATTTCATTTGAGAGGAAAATTCATTAGATTTAAAAGCATAACTTATGAATCCATCTTTCTGTCACGTAGATATTGCAGGTTAGAATTTGAAATTGATGAATTTTTTCTCTTAAAAACTTCTGATGAAGTAGAACAGGCGCTCTATTTCTTTTTACATTAAACATAAGTTAAAGGGTAACGACAAATTATCTGAGACAACAAAAAGTCTTCAGAGAATTTTTTCAGTCAATCTATACAAGATAAATATTGAACAAATATCATATATATTATATTTAAAAAAAAAAAAAAATATTCTCTGAAAATCGTTTGACATTCTTGCACTTACGACGGAGAATTGGGTTTTTGGTGTTGCGGAGAATAGATTTTGCATGAGTTTGTGAATAATTATTTTAATCCCATTCTGGGATCTATTTCCTTTTACATTATGTAAATTAAGTCTGAACACTGTACCTTCCTTTTTCCAATTTGTGTTGCTTTAGTCAAAAAGTTTTACACATCACTGGTTGGAATTACAAAATACTAGATTTATGGCAGATTTAAATCTTTTTTTTTTTAGTTAAATTATTTTACATTGACATTTATTTTTTTTATAATTATTATTATTATTATTATTATTATTATTATTATTATTATTATTATTACATAATCTTAGATTTTTAAAAATTCAAAACGAAAAAATATCCGACATAATTATTATATTTTTTATAGCGATAAGATTTACAATAATTTGGTCTTGAATTTGGATTCGGACTCGAAGCTAAAAACTATATACACATATTGCTAAAGCTTTTAAATAGCCTTATTCAAAATTGAAGTTTCTTCTTCGCTTCACTTCGGATTTTTTGATATTTTTCAATTTTCCAAAATTTTCGTCTTAAATTTCCTTCTCTCTCTCTCTCTCTCTCTCTCTCTCTCTCTCTCTCTCTCTCTCTCTCTCTCTCTCTCTCTCTCTCTCTCTCTCTCTCTCTCTCTCTCTCTCTCTCTCTCTCTCTCTCTCTCTCTCTCTCTCTCTCTCTCTCTCTCTCTCTCTCTCTCTCTCTCTCTCTCTCTCTCTCTCTCTCTCTCTCTCTCTCTCTCTCTCTCTCTCTCTCTCTCTCTCTCTCTCTCTCTCTCTCTCTCTCTCTCTCTCTCTCTCTCTCTCTCTCTCTCTCTCTCTCTCTCTCTCTCTCTCTCTCTCTCTCTCTCTCTCTCTCTCTCTCTCTCTCTCTCTCTCTCTCTCTCTCTCTCTCTCTCTCTCTCTCTCTCTCTCTCTCTCTCTCTCTCTCTCTCTCTCTCTCTCTCTCTCTCTCTCTCTCTCTCTCTCTCTCTCTCTCTCTCTCTCTCTCTCTCTCTCTCTCTCTCTCTCTCTCTCAGTTTCTGATAATTCCTTTCTCACTCGTTCTGCATATATTTGAGCAACAGATCAATTTTTCCCTTTAACTGAGAGATATCTTGTTTGAAATAAGCAGTCAATTTTGTTTATATATATATATATATATATATATAATATATATATATATATATATATATATATATATATATATATATATATAGATATATATATATATATATATATATATATATATATATATATATATATATATATATATATATATATATATATATATATATATATATATATATATATATATATATATATATATATATATATATATATATATATATATAATCCTCCGATCTAGTGCGCAAAGGCCGGTGGCTTATCAAATTCCACCCACCGGAGTTGAAAAAAAACTTATCTTGGTCGATGGAGACCGACATGTCCAGATACACGGCGTTTGAAAGTATGCAAGTCAAAGGAAGTTTGAAAACAGATAAATGGAGTGTGTTCCAGTCTTTACAAGTAGAGTATTTGTAAGTTTGAGCATAGAGCGGTTAAGTCTTGGGGCTGAGAGTTGGATATATATATATATATATATATATATATATATATATATATATATATATATATATATATATATATATATATATATATATATATATATATATATATATATATATATATATATATATATATATATATATATATATATATATATATATATATATATATAAGTGATGGAACTGTCAATAGTCATCGTCACAATCATCATCGTCAATTTTCTGACGATTGTTTTGCCGATTAATTTACATACATTAATTTATTAATATTTCTTTGCTCCACCTCTTCTATTTAGAGTGAAAGGCTTTTTAATAGTGGGGGCCAAATATACACTCTTAAGGTGACAGCGAATTAGCATATAAACTAGAGAAAAGATTTTTTTCTTCATCACATTTTATGAACTCTAAATTTAAAGTACTACCATTTTGCATGTCTGTCCATGTTCTAACCATAAAATTTTTAAAATCAATGTGCTGAGGATCCTGCAGGGTTCCACTTACTCTCGGCCCCATATATGCGCTTATAGATATCAAAATACTGGTCATAAGTTAATCAAATTTGTATATGAACATCCTTAAAGAGTTCATAAATCATTTGGATGACGAGGAACTCCGTACTAGCTATTTTCAGGAGGATGGCGCTCCTTCCCACACGTCCGACGTCAGCATGTACGAAATTGAGTCCTTCTTTGGTCATCAAGGTCACCTCACCTTACCCCGTCGGATTTCTTCCAATGGGGCATGATGATAGGGAAAGTGTATCGCAACAAGCCACTTACTCTCATGCAACTGAAAGGCAATTAGCGCTGTGATCCCCAATGTGTTGGCGCAACCTTCCGTAATATGGAAAAACGTGAGCAGGCATGCCTTGATTCCAATGGCGATTACTTCCAAAACTTGTGACGTCAGCACGATTCTCATACTCCCAAGGAGGTTTGTTCGTGGTAAATTTTATTAACTTTTGACGACTATTTTGATATCCATAAGCTCATATGTGGGGCTGAGAGCTAGTGGGACACCGTGAAATATATTATATATTAAAATTACTTGTATTTACACATTTAAATTAGGAATAAAGAAAAGAATTTAATTCTTCCCTATTAAAAATATTATTAAATCTGTTAAAATTATGAAATGTTTTAAAAATACACTTAATTTTCATCGTCATCGTTTTCATAATCATTCCATCACTAATAATATATATATATATATATATATATATATATATATATATATATATATATATATATATATATATATATATATATATATATATATATATATATATATATATATTAGACATTCCGGAGCTATTCACATTCCACAAACTCATTTATGCCTCACATTGTAATTTTATTCTCTAAGCTTAATGGCAATAAGGAATGGTCTTGATGATATATATATATATATATATATATATATATATATATATATATATATATATATATATATATATATATATATATATATATATATATATATAATATTTATTTTTTTGTGTATTGGTATGTGCGTGTTTTTTTTGTGTTTGTGTTGTGTGTGTGTTCGTGTGTGTGTTCCTGTTTGCCCGTGCGTGAATATAATTGCGAACGTCAGTCGAAGTGAAAAGCCCGTGATGACAATCTCATCTTCATCATTGTTTACACTGTCTGCAAAAATAACATAAGTGAGAAAGTCTTTATATATATATATATATATATATATATATATATATATATATATATATATATATATATATATATATATATATATATATATATATATATATATATATATATATATATATATATATATATATATATATATATAAGGGATTGGCTCAATGTTAAACGATATTTGATCGATGTAAGTGGTTTCCATAAAACCCTACAATTATTGAGAACTAATAATCGAAAGGAAATATCGATAAAATTCAAAGCAAATTATAATTCGAAAAAATGAATAGTTTACTTTTGAATTGATTGAATAATAAATGTTTGACTGCGAATATAGTATTTTCCCACCAGATGATTGAATGCTGAAGTATAATATAAAGATAGAAATCTAATAACGACTTACGACAAAATGTAAACTAAGATACTACGACAAAATGAAAACTAAGATACTACAACCGCTACAAATGATGATGTAAAAAGGTTGATGACTCTTTGATGCTACTCTAAACATGTTACGAACCGAGTTGAAAACAAATAGTTACCAAACAGCTGTGTCAGTTATATCAAATTTATAACAAGGATGTTAAGCATAATTGAGAATATATTCAGAATCAGAAGATAAGCACAATTGCTTGCGATATGGGGTAAATGATGTAAAGAGTGGCTCCCTTTGTTTTTATAAATTTTTGCTGAAAGGTTTACGATGTTAATATGTTAAATGGGCAAATAATAATAATAAAGGCAAGTAATAATAATAATAATAATAATAATAATAATAATAATAATAATAATAATAATTTGGTTAAAGTCTCGGTGTTTATCGAAATTAAACGAGGCAGGACTAATCAATTGATTGGTAATTTTTTTTTCTCTGTAAAATTTTTAAGAAAATTTGTTTGTATTAACGCTTTTCTTCCATTATTTTTGTTGAACCTTACATGTCACATTGATTTACCGTTGAACTTTGTTTTAAGTGAACAGACCATATTTGTAAATAGCCTTTTTCAGCTTTGTTAACGCTTAGCTTTCTTTGATCTATTATGCCTTATATGCCCTTTCCTTTGATCTATTATGCTACATTCCCCTTCTTTAGGGAAATTGTTTCCCTTAACGCTTAGCTCTCTTTGATCTATCATGCCATATATGCCCTTTCCCTTGATCTATTATGCTACATTCTCCTTCTTTAGGGAAATTGTTTCCCTAAACGCTTAGCTTCCATTGATCTATTTTCTATTATGCTACATTACCCTTCTTTAGGGAAATTACTTCCCCTCTTTTCTTGAAGTTCAGATTCTATCTTTTCATATTCCCTGTTTTCATTTTCAAGGATCATACAAAATTTACTATAATAATTTCTTGAAATCTAATTTTGCGTAATATTTCTTTCTCTTTCTTTTAAAGACTATCTGTAACTTCTCTTTCTTCTCCAGTTACATGTCTCTATTAGTTCAACAGTTTAATTTTTGGATCTTGGCTATTTTTTTTTTTTTTTTGTTGCTTCCAAATATCTTTAAGGTCTTTCACGTTCACCTTTGTCTCGCCTAATCCTCTTACACTACTACTGCTACTATTATTATTTTAATAATCATTTTATTATTATTATTATTATTATTATTATTATTATTATTATTATTATTATTATTATTATTATTATTATTATTATTATTATAAAGCGTTAAATTGTTCGGCAGTTTTGAGAAGCAAGATTTCCTTTAGTATTTGTTGATTTGCATAATCGGTTTTTGATCTGTGAAATAATTCGAGGGATTTCATGTAAAGAATTGATTTATTATTATTATTATTATAGCTGCATTCCACTTGTTACTACATTCGAATATATATATATATATATATATATATATATATATATATATATATATATATATATATATATATATATATATATATATATATATATATAATATAATATATAATATATTATAATAATTTGGTTAAAGTCTCGGTGTTTATCGAAATTAAACGAGGCAGGACAAATCAATTGATTGGTAATTTTTTTTTGTACATCGCCACCACTTACGGGCAGAGCCCTATTCAAAGAGAGGGTGTTAAAGCAATAAAAAAAAACTACAAGTACCACCTAACGCAAATTTCGTAGACGTGACTCCTATACTACTGACGTGAGCACAGACGTGGCCTTTAAAGTAACTGAGTTTAAATTTGGCTGGAAACTCTGAAGATTGGAGAGAATTCTACAAAAAGAGGTGGCTGAAAGGAAGGAGGCACCACAGTGGTAGAAGCCTGGAGTTGCCCTTATCTACACAGAATTTATGTGCAGACAATGCACTCCTTGTGCTACGAGGACGCCGTGAAGGTTGAGGTATACGAGTAGTTAGTTCCCTCAAGCATTTGCCACTGTAGTACCTATCCTATAGAAAAGAAACAAGGTACCAACGTCACGTCGCAAAGGTAAAGGGTCAAGTGAATTAGAAAGGGCGAAACAGTTTATAAGTTTAACCTTTGACCTAATCCTATCCAAAAGACGGGATAAATCTGAGCCACCCGAGATCTGAGAGCAGTACTCCATACAAAGACTGATAAGGCCCTTATTTAATTGGAGTAACTGCGAAGAATAAAAACTCTCGCAGTCTAAACAGCTTCTTTGAGGCCGTCCTAGCAACCATTGTGATGTGATTTTTCCAAGAAACTTTTGGTTTATGTGAAAACCATGGATGTGTATATTGTTAACAGTGGAGACGCGAGATCCATCGAAAGAATTAGAAAAGGTAAGTGTCTTTGAAAGGGAGATTTCTTTAAGTTGAGTTTTTAAAGAGTTAAATTACATAAGGTTGAGGCGACCCTACAGGGAAATGCTATCCAGATAAGCAAGAATAGAATCGGAAAAATTAAGACGAGAGACAATTCTAGATGCAAAGAGGGAGCAAATTTGAAATGAGTAGAAGAATAGAGGGTCAAGTCATCGGCATATGAATGGATATGGTTACATGAGCTGCTGAGATCATTAATGAAAAGTAGGAATACAGTAGGAGACAAGACAGAACCCTGAGGATCACCGCTATTGACAGGAAAAGAAGTAGTCCATCAACAACAGCCAAAATGGATCGATTAGAAAGAAAGATAGACTTAAATAAGCAAAGAGAAAGAGGAAACCCAAAGGAGGGGAGCTTGGAAAGCAGTGACTCATCACATACCCGATCAAATATCTTAAATATGTCAAGCGCCACCACACGAGTCTCCACATGATTCATAAGGGCAGAAGACCATAAATCTGTGAGATAGGAAAGTATATCGACAATAACCCTCGAACGCCGAAAGCTATACTAAACTAATGATCTGAAAGAAGATAATGAGATTTCAGATGATCCATGAAATGAGAGTTGAGAAATGTTTCAAAGAAAGCTATATGGCTATAGTTAGAAGGATCAGAGCGGCTACCTTTCTTCGGAATAGGCTGGATTAATGCGCTCTTCCAACACTGAGGGAAAGTACTAGTATTCAGGCAGTACTAGTTGAAAAAAGGTCGGAGCGAGCTCAGAAGCACATTAAGAACACGGAGAAGAATGTCGTCCTGGTCGCTTGCCATCCTAATGTTCATAGATTTTAGAAGTCCATACAACTGATCAAATGTAATCACAGGTAAACACATGGGACGCCTGAAACGAGAAGAAGTAGGTTGAAT
>SEYY01024681.1:65000-72500 GCA_009176605.1 Armadillidium nasatum | reverse complement strand
TTTGAAATTTTTTTTTTTTTAATTTTAATTTCTAGTTTTATTTTTTTTTTGCTCCTTTTTTTCTTTCTTTCAAATAATAGAAGAAGAAGAAGAAGAAAAAAAAAGATAGTGTAATGAATGTGAAACTAATTTATGATATTTCTGAGAAAGAAAATGAAAAAAATGAGAAAGAAATCTCGTCTTGGCAACAGCATTTATTAAATGGGTTTTCTCTCTCCATAAATGCATATATATATATATATATATATATATATATATATATATATATATATATATATATATATATATATATATATATATATATATATATATATATATATATATATATATATATATATATATATATATATATATACCACGGCTATAATCCGGGTTAAACCTCTATTTGATAATTTTATTCTTTAAAAATATTAAAATAGCTTTGAGAAAGTTTCTATGAAGAATTTTAATATTTGGTATTATTATTATTATTATTATTATTATTATTATTATTATTATTATTATTATTATTATTAAGGACGAAATCGTCCCTCAAAAGGCCATTTCAGTTTTGTATTAATACATACAAAGTATACGATTTTTGTTTGTACAGATTCTGTAAATGGAAAATGAATAAAGATTATTATCATTGTCATTTCATTATTATTATTTATTATTATTATTATTTTATTATTATTATTATTATTATTATTATTATTATTATTATTATTATTATTATTATTATTATTATTATTATTATTATTATATTATTATTATTATTATTATTATTATTATTATTATTATTATTATTATTATTATTATTATTATTATTATTATTATTATTATTTTGAGTAGAGTGATTTGTATAAAACCTTTGAGAAATCAAGTGATTGCTCTTGTCATAAAAAAGATTGAGTCTTTGTTAAAATCTTTTAAGAGAACAAGATATTGTTCCCTTCGCTCTTATCCATCAATCTTTGCATGCCTCAATACATTCATTCATACATACGTGTGTGTGTGTGTGATTTTGTTGCATGTGTGTTTTTATGTTATCGTTTGGCAGGTAAGCTATCATAGTTTGTGTGTAAGTTGTGTATACTTCTTTAATGCATTGGATATTTTGAGTGATATGAATATATTCAGACGATATATGTACGTGGATGTGTAGGACGATGTGTGTATAAAAATATACAGGTTGTAAGAATTTATGCATGTAAATACATGTATGTGTATTTGTATATTATATGTGTTTATTCATATTTAAATACACCAGTTTTTTACTTGGAAAAGCTGCCTCGAAATTGCATTTTTCAGCTTTAAAGCATGTGGGAAAATTTTACAAGTTAATAAAATTAAAATAATTGATTTTTACCCACTATGTGAAATTAAATTATTTATTTATTTATTATTATTTATTATTATTATTATTATTATTATTATTATTATTATATGAACTTAAATGATAAATTGAATAGGTATATATATATATATATATATATATATATATATATATATATATATATATATATATATATATATATATATATATATATATATATATATATATATATATATATATATATATATATATATATTTAAAGGTGTAGTTACAAGCTCTTTACAACCAGCTTGGATTTGTTTATATATATAGGAAATAAGTTATCTAACTTTACATTCTATTATGATGAAGATATAATAATTTGGAAATGTTAAAGTTTTTCTTGTATAATGACAACAACACTCATTGTGTTAACTATTAGCTGTATGTTCAAGTCACTGAGGGTATTCAAGCTTCTGCCATGTGTGGCTTATTATCGTCAATCATATTAAACGTTCCTCATTGTTAAAACTTAAGTCATCGTAACGAGAATGTCAACATGAATCTTTACAATATCGCAAGATGTTACCTCAGGTTTCCCAGTAGTACCAGGGACTGTTGCACCACTAAATATATCGATATGAAAATGTGTTCAAAAAATTTCTTGACCATTAACGCTTAATGTGTCAAGTCGGAATATTGCCTAAAAGCATTTGTGAAATCAAGTTTGGGACTTTTCGTAGTGGTGAGGTAATTGTTGAGTATTCACGGTTGGTTTTTGCTTCTTGGAATGAGAAAAAGTGTTTTGTTTTCACTCTCTACCGTATTCAAAATGGATTTTTTTTCTCTCCATCGTAGAGTTTTCCATTTATTTATCTTAACCTGACAACACAATTTGTTACTTTTTTTTTAAATAATAAAGATGATCTTTCAAGCGGTCAGCTACAGACTCTTCACGAAAAACCCTATCATATTGTGTAATGTCTTGTAAAATATGAAGTTGCTTGAATACGTTTTTTTTCTTTTATTTATGTTTTTGTGAAGTCTCCTAAATTGCGTGCAGTTGAAAGTATTGACTTTCGCGAATTTCACCTGAATAAATGTCGCTCTCATTCGACAATTTCATTTGACATTTAAATCCTTCATGGCTATAAAGAGTTCATATCATGAATAATAAACATTGACTTTGGTTTTCCTGTTAAATCTAGTAATAAATTGAACAACGTCAAATTGTTTCAAAGAATCATTTAATATGCACTAAACCTTCTTCACAGGTGTCGCCACTTATCAATATGCGTGACAAAAAAAAAAATAAAAAAAAATAAAAAAAAAAAAAAAAAATAAATAAATAAATAAATAAATAAAAAAATAAAATTTTTTTTTATTATTATTTCGAATTCCTTTTTTTTTATTTAAAACCTGTCCCAGAGCATCTATGGGAAGTAGTTAAATTGTTATTAATTTTTATAGTTGTAATCTTTCTTGCACAGTTTGAATACCCTTTATATATATATATATATATATATATATATATATATATATATATATATATATATATATATATATATATATATATATATATATATATATATATATATATATATATATATATATATATATATATATATTCTCATTACCTCAAAATTAAAGATTTTTCTATTTGAAAAGAATAAAATTGTGAAAAAGTTTTCTTAATTGAAGTAAGAATCCATTTAAATTAGATTGAGCCTCCAATAACCAAACCCCCTTTCTCCCCCCCCTCCCATCTATTTTCAAACCTACACTCATATGCGGACACGCATCTACACATACACACACCTACACATACACACACCCTCCTCCTTCCCCCAATCCTTTTGATTAATAATCACATTTATTCTTTGGAAAGTTTTTTTTTCCTTCTGATTAGTTTGTTTCATTATTATTATTATTATTATTATTATTATTATTATTATTATTATTATTATTATTATTATTATTATTATTATTATTATTATTATTATTATTATTATTATAATTATTATTTTCAACTTTTTTCACTTATTATATATATATATATATATATATATATATATATATATATATATATATATATATATATATATATATATATATATATATATATATATATATATATATATATATATATATATATATATATATAATTTGAAAATTATAAAAAAAATTAATGTATTTTATGTAGATTAAGAAGAAAAAGAAAAAAAGGATAAAATTGTAGGTTTGTGTAAACGTTAACGTTTTAAGGTTTCTTTCGGGGACGACAATAAATTTTAATTTTATCAAATTTATATCGTTTTTCTTCTAAAATTTCATTATCGAAGATAAAGAGCTGCGCCTTTGGACACCCTTTGCTACTACTACTACTACTACCACCACCACCACTACTACTACTATCACTACCATCGTACCATTTTGTCACGCTGCTTTCTTGTTTTTTTTTTTTTTTTACTATATAAAGTTAGAATCGCTGCAGTAGTTTTTTATTACTGTTAATGCTGTGTTAATAGTAATGACGGATTAATTGTTTGTAGAAATTATTTTACTTCATACAAATGTATAAGTTAAATTGAAATGGTTAATTAGTAAATAATTATATATATATAATCGGTTATTAAACTGCTCTTGAACAGTGAAGTTCATTCTCCTTCCTTTGACACTACCGTAGTAATAGTAAATAAGACCTGATTTTGGTTTCTGATCGTTTGTACTCTTTCGCAGTAATAATAATAATAATAATAGAATAAATAAGTAAATAAATAAATAAATAATTGAGCGTCGGAATAAATTGGAGTATTGAACGTTTTCTTTGGAATGTGGGTTCGATAAATTCGAAGACTCGACGATGATGCAAATGGAAAGAGCAAAATTTAGTTGTGTCTGAATTTTGCTATTTAATATCTCGCGTATGATTGATTCAAAGGAAGGGAAAGGGAGGGAATTCACAGACAGACAGGCTCAGATGGATGGGAAAAGTTTTAAGAAATAATTTTAAATATGATGGAGTGATAAATTGAAATGGAGTGTTGAAACAGACAGACATACTACTTCACTTTTTTTTCTTCTTTTTAATGTAGTTTTGTGATACATTAAAGTAGGATAGTCATGCATTTAATGTGTTCGTTTGTGTATTTCTTTTGAATGTAATGAAGTTTCAAATTTGTGCGGGTTTTAATGTGTTGCGTGTTACACGATCAGGAGATTGAAGCTTTACTTTCTTACGACAAATTTTATATTATTTTTTTAATTTTTTTTATTTTTATAAAAACACTTTCTATAAACTTTTTTTTTTTTTTTGTTAGATTTTTGAATGCCGATTTTCAATTTATTATTCAAAATTTTCTTCAGGAAAATGTGGAAGAAAAAAAAAAACGAAAAAAAAAAACGAGAATATTGAAAAATGGGTTTAATGCAAGGCTAAAATTGAAGTACTTAATCAAATATAATCGTTCGCATGTATAAATTTATTTATTTATTTATATTTTTATTTATTATTTATTATTATTTGGTTTAAATTCTTTACGTTCCTTTCCGAGTTGTGTAAGCGGCAACATTATGCACAGCGGGAAACATTCTGTTCAGAAATTCTTGTGAAATAACTAGTAAATGTTTTTGGTTTATATATATATATATATATATATATATATATATATATATATATATATATATATATATATATATATATATATATATATATTATATATATATATATATATATATATATATATATATAGTTGAAAATATTTAATTATTTAGTTGCTATGTCAAATTTCTTGGCAAGTTATTCTACAATGGGTAGTTAAGAATGATTATTATATATATATATATATATATATATATATATATATATATATATATATATATATATATATATATATATATATATATATATATATATATATCTCAGGTGGTTCTACTCCTACAGCTATCCTTGAGAAGGTGGAGTCTACGGCTTTTCGTCTTATCAACTATTCTGCTCTCACTAATTCTCTCCAGTCTCTTTCTGCCCTTCGAATTGTTGCGTCAATCTCTCTTTACTTTCGCTATTACAGTGAACACTGCTCTCCTGAACTCTCTCGTCGCATACCTCCTCCATTGAGAAGGGCTCGTGCGACTCGTCTTTCTACACGGTCTCATCCTTTTTCTATCCAACTCTCTGACCCCAGACTTAACCGCTATGCGCAATCTTACATGTACTCTATTGGTAAAGTCTGGAACACACTCCCTTCTTCTATTTTCCCAACTTCCTATGACTTACACACCTTCAAACGTCGTGTATCAGGTCACGTTGGATTTTAATTTGACCAGGTTTCCGTCTTTTCCCCTAACTCCGGTGGAGATTTTGGTAGGCCACTGGCCATTGCCCACCAGAGGCGATATAATATAATATATATATATATATATATATATATATATATATATATATATATATATATATATATATATATATATATATATATATATATATATTATATATATATATATATATATATATATATATATATGGGTTTTAGCACATACGGGAGTTTTTTTTTTAATTTAATTTTTTTGTTTTTTGTTTTTTTTGTTTAAAAAGTTTGTGTGCATGTGTGTGTATGTGTTTGTTTATATTGTTGTTGAATATTTAATTTATAATGTCTCATTATTTGTATTTATGTGATTCTGGATTTTTCATTTCCGTTCTTTGACACTGATTATTATTTGTTGAAGATTAAAAGAAGTATTCTGAGAAAATGTAATATTTACACTGTTTTATTTTGATTTATTTCCATAAATTTTTTTTATTCATTTTATTTTATTTTTCGTTTATTTATTTATTTATTTATTTATTATTATTATTATTATTATTATTATTATTATTATTATTATTATTATATATTTATTATTATTATTATTATTATTATTATTATTTTATTATTATTATTATTATTATTATTATTATTATTATTATTATTATTATTATTATTATTATTATTATTATTATTGGCAAAGAAATATATCCTGGTTATTAAAGGCTGACATTTCCAAATACACGGCATTTGAAAGCGTGCAAGTCAAAGGAAGTTGGGAAAATATACTTATAAAGGGACCGTGTTCCAGTCTTCACCAGTAGAGTACATATAAAACTAAGCATAGTGGTTAAGTCTGGGACCAGAGAGTTAGACAGAGAAAGAATAAGAATGTGTTGAGAGGCGTGTCGCACGAGTTTTTCTCAATGGAGAAGGTATGCGATGGGGGAGTTCAGAAGAGCAGTGTCCATATTAATAGCGATAGTATATAGAGAGAGTGACGCAACAATTCGACGGACAGAAAGAGACTGGAGAGAACTAGTGAGAAGTGGAGAGTTGATGAGACAAAAGGCCCTAGACTCCACCTTTTCAAGGAGAGCTGTATGAGTGGAACCAATCCAGATACAGGTACTTCGAACACACCCCTATACAGAGCAAGCAACACCGTGAAGAAATTGCTGAAGGCGCCTCAGAACACCTAACCTCTTAGAAGCTTGTTTAGAAAGAAAGGTAATATGATCTTATCAAGAAAGATCACGAGAAAAATAAATACCGAGATTATTAAGGGTAAATGAAGATTTGAGTTCGAATGTTTTCGAAGAAGATATCATAGCTGTGTGGAAGAATGTGTCGAGCAGAGAGATGGAGGAATTGAGTTTTTGAGGAATTGAAAACTGCCATGTTTTCTCTATCCTAATTTGAAATGCGAGAAAGTTACTCCACAGCCACCATTCTAGCTTCAATTAACTACTGTTGGAAGGGGCATCTTTCAAATTGAAAGTAGTAATGAAGGGTGGAGTTATCAGCATAGGAGTGGATTGGTGATGAAGTAATAGAGAGAAGGTTAATAAAGAAGTAAAAAAAAAATTTATGATAGGACAGAACCCTTAGGAACACCACTATTAATAGATTTAAAGGATGAACGGTGGCCGTCTACAGTGGCTACTATAAAACGACCGAAAAGAAAATTAGAGAGAAAGATAGATTCTGAAAGAGAGAACTTTAGAAATCAAAGCTCTGTGCCAGACTCAATCGAAGTCTTTCGAGGTTTCCATAGCGACAGCAAAAGATTTATCGAAATGCTGAAGATCGGAGAAGTAAGAGTCAGATTGAGAAGGGAAAGATCACCAGTAGAGCGTTTTTTACGAAAGTCATACTGGCGATCAGAGATAAGAT
>SEYY01024681.1:47500-57500 GCA_009176605.1 Armadillidium nasatum | reverse complement strand
TAGATACTAGTGTATTTGCTCCGGCTTTCATCTCCACCAAGCGATTGATCATAAAATATGTATTACTTCATTGTTTGACCTGCATGATAAATGACTTCTCTTTTTTTTAAGCCTTTCTTTTTAGTACGGTGTCAGTTTTAAGAGTTCGTACATCTGTTGAAACTTAGCGAAATTTTTAAATGGATTAGCTGTGTGATTTTCATTTAAACTCTCTCTTATTGCCAGTTTGTGAAAGCGAACACAACAACGTATGTACTATATTTTACATTCACTGCTATCCATAGCTACGAGCAATTCCATGTAACCATGAAATAATTGCTAGGGTCAGGATTTACCAGTTTTCCTTTCAAAACTAAGGAAATGCTCTTTACTATTTATCCTTTTATTTGCAGTTTTTGTAGTTTCAAAATATTGCCTTATTGAACTGTGTAACATTCTTCAACTTAAATCAGTTGCATGCCAATTTCAAGTGAATCAAAGTCCCGTCTTTCTAATAACATTGCGTGACTTGCATGCTTGGTATTTAATTACTTTTTATCTTTAGTTATCATATTTAGTGACAGTTTATTATTATTATTATTATAATTATTATTATTATTATTATTATTATCATAATTATTATTATTAAATCTTCAACATACAGAAATCCATATAAAAAAAACAAAATTCCTGCTTAAAGCTTCTTTTTTTTTTTTATTTTTTTTAAATATTTTTATTTTGTGAACAGCTTCAGCTTCTGTTTTCATTCATCTAATAATTTCTTGTTGTTGTAAGCAAACATGAAATTGAGTACTAACTAGTAAATCTACTAAAAACAAGTATAGGAAAAAAAGGCCTTAACTACACCTCATCTTTTACTGTAAACAAAATAATTAAACTCTTGAATTGTTCACCCATTATGGGTACAGTAAGTTTGTCACTCATATTCGGTGACCTGATTAATTGTTCCTTTCTTTGATGAAATGTCTTCTGAATTTTCAACACATTGATTTATTGTATCCTGCCATTATACTATTATATCTCTACTGACTATCCCAAATTCTTCGATTATTTAAACTCAAAAATATAGCGCATTCTCTCACTCTATTCTTTTCTGGACGATTTTAATTACCAACAATAGCTCTCCACTCTTTCTCAAGGTACAACTGGTGAAATCGCCTACAATTTATCTCTCTATAGCAATCTTGAGTAGTTAGTACTCCTCTCTGTTAGTAATCCTGATGATGTACTTGAAGAAATGCCCAACATTCTAAACAGTTTTTAATATTTATAGTATTTTTTCTTAAACTATTAACAGCTGTCCTCATTTGAATTCACTCGATCACGACATCATCCTTGTATCGTGTTCTGTCTTCTTCCGCTGGAAATGCTTCCCCACTTGGCGATGGAACATTTTTTGGAACTTCGATGCAGCTAACTGGTCGGACCTTTGGTCGTACTTTTTTGGTTTCCCTTTATTTTTCCTTGGTCCGGACTCCTGAGGCGTACATTTCATTTTCTTTCTCATCAACTGAAAGTCATAAACCTTTGTTTAATCGCCAGTTTTGATGAATTTCTTCGGCTTTACAATTAAAAGCAGTTAATTGGCTTAGCTCTTAACTTTTAATACACAAAAAGTGATGTAGTTTTTTTTTTGTTTTTGTTTTAAAACTAAAGATAAAGAAATGTATTTCATATATATATATATATATATATATATATATATATATATATATATATATATATATATATATATATATATATATATATATATATATATATATATATATATACATCATTATAAGTCTTTTTTAAAAGATTTGGAAGCAGTTTTTAGTAATGTTACTAATTATTCAGTAATTCAGTATTTTTTTATGCATTGATTTTTTTAAAAGTTTGATTCTTATAATATATATATATATATATATATATATATATATATATATATATATATATATATATATATATATATATATATATATATATATATATATATATATATATATATATATATATATATATATATATAGAAGGAAAAAATTTAAGCTATTCTTCCTTTCGCATAGAGGAATCGTATACTGCTCCTACTTCCTTCTCCTACTCAGACACTCTGTGAGAAATTCCTACTCTCGATTGTTTCTTGTAGAGTTCCTATTTCTGACTTTGACCCCCTACTCCGACATCAGTCGTAAACTGCAATAGTTGCTTTGCAATCCTACTAAACTACCAAACTAAAAATTTATATTCCAAATTATAATTTGAGGTTGTGGCTAATAAAATTTATTATTATTATTATTATTATTATTATTATTATTATTTTTTTTTTTAACCCCAAAATTAGGTTCTTTTTCTTTTTTTTTCAATCAATATCGTATCCATGTAGGAAGAATATAAATAATAGTATGGAGTGAAGACTGAACGAAAAACTATTATTGATTTATTGATTTTTTAAAATTATTTAATGTATTAATGTACTAAAAAATTGAAATTGTTAAATAATTAAATATTATAAAACTGGGGAAAAATAGTTAAAAGATACTCAAATATTAAAAAATGGAGAAGAATTGTTAAAAAAGTTAAATATTAATATGGAGGAAAATAGTTAAAAAAAATAATTATAAATATAGGGAAGAATCTTAAAGAGCATAGTTAAAAATTATAAAATTGTTTTAAAAAAATAGTTAAATGTATAAGAAATCGTTAAAAATGTGTGTGAAAAGTCGATAAAAATTTATTTCTCATTAAATTTTTTATTTTTTATTTATTTTAGATTCTCCAAAATTTCCATAAATGTTTATTTCCTGCTTCTGACAAACATAAGCAAATTGTGGCAGGAAATTTGTATTTGATTGGATTCGGAATTTTGACGGGGGGAAATATATTCCCCCACCCCCTTTTTTTTTTAAATGGAATAATAGATTAATTGACAGTCTAATTTTTTAATTTTATTATTAATTTAAAAAATTAAACATATTTCTTATTGTTTTTAATGCAAAAACTAACTAGCATATGTATTGAATATTTTTTTCGTGGTTTCTTGATTTAATTTGAATGTTTTTTTTTTAAATTGAAGTGCAATTATTAATTAACATTATATCTTCCGTTTTTTATCAGGAATTGTTGGATTTATAATAAATTATGTTCTAGTTAATTATAAATTTGTTATAATAACTGTTAAAATAAATAGTGTCTAATATTTTTCTTCATATTTTTAAGACTATGAATGGTTAATCCCTCATTGTATATATATATATATATATATATATATATATATATATATATATATATATATATATATATATATATATATATATATATATATATATATATATATATATATATATATATATATATATATATATATATATATTAAATGTAGAATTAATGTATGTTTGTGTTTATAAGAGCTCTTTTGAATAGGAAGATTTATAATGTCCTTTTTTTATTATTGTATTTTTCATGATAAAATTGAAAATCAAAAACATAGATATAAAATTTTAGTTAAGAACTTACGCCTTTAAATTCATCACTAATATAATTGTTAGAACTTGTGTAACTTTCTTTATAATTTTAGTAAAAGTCTTATTGATTTTAAATTGTATTGTTGTTATGTTCTTGCTTTTACTCTAACGCAAAACTTCCTTTGCTTGAGTTATTGTTTATCAAGGTCGTTTAAGTCAGTCGTCTATGATTCATCAATGATGATGATGAGGATTATTATTATTATTATTATTATTATTATTATTATTATTATTATTATTATTATTATTATTATTATCTCCATCTGCTCTTAAAAATCCCACTCCAAGAGCACTCTTAAAGATCATGTTTTTCGGATCGTTGGTTTCTATGCTAGTCCTTGAGTTTTATTTAAATTCAGGTAGTTTTTTTTTCCATTTCAGTAGGACTAGCATCTTCTTCCATCCAACCTCTAAACACTTTCTCCCAGAGCTCTCTAGAAGATCATGCTCCTCGAAGCTATGGTTTCCCATGCTGGTGATTTTGTGGCTGCAAGCAATGTTTTTCTTTACCACACAGGCTCGCTATTCCTGTCGTGTGAACCTTCATTTATGGGATGACGTCTGCTCTAGTTAACTAAATGATTCTGGTGTTAGGGAAGCATAGACTTTTATAAAAAAAAAAATAATTACTTTAAAACAGAGGTTCGAACCATATACTTCATAAGCAATAGTTCGACGCTCAATTACTAGATCAAACCATATTTTTTAAATCCTTTATATTATTTCAATTTTGCAAAAATTTTTTTTTTTTTTTTTTTTTAAATCAATTTTCCGAATTATTGTTATTATTATTATTAAAGAGAAATGATATCAGAAGTCTGTAGCTATGATAATAGGAGCTAATTCCACGCTCCTTGGAACAATGATAGGAATGTTGGAATAATATAATTGTTTGTGTGTAGGAATGTATGTATGCATGCAAGTTGTGTATGCATTTTTGGCTGTCTTCTTAGGCTCTTAATTGTTTGTTCCTTTATAGAATTATGTAATTATATGAAACATTAAATTTGTTAGGCAATTTTACTCTCTCACACGCTATATATATATATATATATATATATATATATATATATATATATATATATATATATATATATATATATATATATATATATATATATATATATATATATATATATATATATATATATATTTCAATTGAAACATAAACTGGTGTTCAGAAACTAGTATATTTTTATTTTATTTTTAATAGGACAACATATACTATGCCCCAATGTTTATGTTATTCTACAGATATTGATCCCGACCCCTCAGTTTACTGTCTCACCGCTGAACAAGTTTATATCTTTCCCAAAAGAGGCTAGTTGCTGTTTGAACCACTCTTTCACAGCATCACGAACCGTTTGATCTTAATTTAAATATTTACCCTTCAGAGCTTTCTTCATGGGACCCAAAACGGGATAGTCGCAAGTGTAGAGATCTAGTCTGTAAAGAAGGTGATCCATAAAACCCATGTAAAAACTGAGTAAAGTGTCGATTGTTGTATTGTCTGTGTGTTTGGAGTGAGTTATAGAGGAGCATAAGCATACCTAGTGACAATTTTCTCGCGGTCTGTTTTTGATGGCACTTCGAGGTGTCTGTAACGTGTCACAATAATGTTTAGCATTTTTGACACTCCAACAGCAGATTTCTATTGAAATTGAAAAAGACTGTCAGCATGACCCTGACAGCCGAAGCAGATGACCGCCTTCTTTAGTTTTGGTGATGCTGGATGATTCTATTCTTGATTATACGATAGCCCAGTTCGTTTCCTATGTTGGATGTTATTTTCTGAATCAAACACTGAGGTTGGCAGCTTTTGACCGCTCACGTATAGTTATACAGCGATTCTCTTTCACATTTTCCATAGCGGCTATCTTTTCCTGATTGACTTCAGGCATCTATCCATTTCTTGGGTGATCCGGCGCGCATACCCATCCACCTCGAAACTTAGCACACCACAACACATCACTTGAACATAGTGTTTCATTTTAAACATTCGTTTACGTACTCTGTACTCGACGAAATATTTAATTTGCTTAACCACTTATTTTGCACAGGAATTGAATGACGTCACGTTGTACTCGCTTGAACGTATCCATTACACACCACTTGTGCTTAAATGTAAACCTCTTATTATTGGACGCGTGTCTCAGAATGATTATGTTCTGTGCTGTTACTACAAACACCAAGCCATGCTGTTCTGCCACATCTTGGCCATCCAGTCTACTATTGTTGCATTGTACCAGTTCTGTGTTCCATTGGAAAAACTTATATATATATATATATATATATATATATATATATATATATATATATATATATATATATATATTATATATATATATATATATATATATATATATATATATATATATATATATATATTAAATAAATAAATTGAAATTTTTGAACTTTTGTTTCCGTTCACTTCAAAGGGGAAACTTTTTCTTTTTTCTTTTTGTCTTTTTTTTTTTTTTTTATTTTATTTTTATTTTTTATTTTTTCTTAAATCTAAAGTTGGTTTACCATTTTTAAAAGGGAATTTTTGTGCATTCCCCTTTTCCTTGTATTCCTCTATGTATTTATTTATTTTAATTTCCAATAAAAGTTGTAGTGGAAAAAGTTTTGATAAAATGTTCTTGGTGGTACTTTATTATTATTATTATTATTATTATTATTATTATTTATTTATTTATTTTTTTAAATGCTGACGTTGAAAAAGGAAAATTATTCACGTAAAATGAATGTTGAGCTGAAAGGAATAATAATAATAATAAAGTTTAAATGTTGCTATACAAATATAAAAAAAAAAAAAAATGGCGTTTCCTCGGAGGGAAACAAATTTGATATTTTCTTGAAGAGTAAATTCTAAACTTTTTATTGCCGCTTTGAGACTCGTTAGTTGGTTCGCTTTCATGTGCGTAATGATATTAGTCTACTTTTTCTCTCAATAGAAATGCACTCGGGTATTGCTCTTTCGTGGGAGAGAGGAGGAAATAATAATAATAATAATAATAATAATAATAATAATAATAATAATAATAATAATAATAATAATAATAATAATAATAATAATAATAATAATAACAATAATAACAATAATAATAATAATAATAATAATAATAATAATAATGATGATGATGATGATGATGATGATGGGCTAACAGTAAAAATGATTGAAAGTTTAGTTTACATGATCAGACTCCTACAACGCTCAGATGAGCGCAAACAAGCTATTCTTATATTAGAAAGATCATACTCAGTGGGAAATACAGAAATAGACAGATACAGCCCAGAGGTATTGGGAAAAGAGAAGGGGGAAGAGGTACCACAGTACATTAGATTTCTCTTCACGTGAGAAGACAAAATAGTATTGACGCTTAATTAATTTTATCTTTTCATTTCTTATATTTTACGATTTATGTAAGTCGTAAATGCTTGTTTATTTTTATGACCCATTTTTTTACTTTCTCCCTCCCTCCCTCTGTATATATATATATATATATATATATATATATATATATATATATATATATATATATATATATATATATATATATATATATATATATATATATATATATATATATATATATATATATATATGGTCATGAATATGGTCATGAATATGGTCATGAATTTTGGTCATGAATTTGGTCATGAATGAGTGGTCGTTTTGTGAATTAAATTTGATTTAACTGAATTTGCATTAGACAGGCAGAGCTTAACTCCGAGTTTGTTCTTCATTTATTAAGTGAAAACGTTTTAAATTAGGATAGCATGACATTAAATGAACGAGCAACAAGACATGTTGGAGAAGTAACTTCAGGTGTGTGTGTGTATATATATATATATATATATATATATATATATATATATATATATATATATATATATATATATATATATATATATATATATATATATATATATATATATATATATATATATATATATATATTTGTGTGTGTGTGTAGAGAGAGAGAAAGAAGTAGAAAAAGAGAGAGACGGGAGAGTGAGTTGGGGTTGGGGTTAATCTCATTTATGTTCATGGGTTAGTGAGAGGTTTCTGTGGATGTAAGGGAGAGAGAGAGAGAAAAGCAAAGGATATCTTAACTCTTAGTTAATGTCCATAAAGTCAAGCAGAAATTGTGTTTATAAGAGTTAACGAAGCTTTTGCTTGACAAAAATAAGAGGGATAAAAAAAACGCGGGAAAAAGGATGTGGAAAAGGCGGGAAGAGAGAGGTACACTGGATTTATTCAATTATTATTAAGTGTATATTTTGAGCATTTCTGCCAGCTGCTTTTTATATAATAAGTTTTTTTTATATTATTATTATATTATATATATATATATATATATATATATATATATATATATATATATATATATATATATATATATATATATATATATATATATATATATATATATATATATATATATATATATATATATATATATATATATATATATATATATATATATATATATATATATATATATATATATAAGTAGAAAATAATTGTATACATGAATAACATTAACATTGTGAGAGATTTTAAAGTATATTTGATATTGATATTAATGATTCTGGATATTTTTCATTAACCTGCTCTGCGTTAATTGTTTAATGCAATATAATAAGAGTTGTTTTCCTTAAATTTAATTTAATATACTGGGTATAAAATTTGATATTTATTATGTCGAATAAAGATTCAATACTTATTGCTATTAAATTAGAGAAAGGGTTATTGATAAACTCAAAAAAATTGTCAATGGTGAAAGTTTTTTATTATTATTATTATTATTATTATTACCCAATTTTCAGGAAATATTAGGAGTAGATATAATATGATTGATGAGTTGCAAAAAGTTTAATTTAGAACTTTTTTTTAATACATATATATAAGATAGATATAAAAATTTGAATGGCCGTTTTTGTGACTTATTAGAGAAAGAAACCAACAGCGTTTAGATGTGTATTAAATAAAAGTTATTGGTATATGCTTCCTTTAAGTAATACTTAAAAATAGCATTTAATCGGTGCAGGTTTTTTCTTATTTTATGAATATGGCAGTGTCAGAAATTTTGGCAAATTTGAGATTTATTTATTTATTCTTTATTATTACTACTACTCTATTGTTTTATCGCTGCAAAATTTGTCCTATCGAATTGTTGGGACAAGTGGCACCATTTTTTTTTTTTTTTTTTTTTGTATCCTGTCATTTGACCTCTGAACTTTTTTCTTCATTGTGGGGGACATACAAATTTGGTATGGCATGTACAGAGGTCATATTTTTGGGTATATATATATAAAATACCCTAAAAATATTCATGTAAATCTACCAATTCTATCTATTTTGAAAATAGTATATAATTGGTGAATTTTTTAATTTCAGGATACGAAAGTTCCACCGATTGCAAGATAAAAAAATGTATTATTATTATTATTATTATTATTATTATTATTATTATTATTATTTACAGGAGTCTAACATAAATTTAACAAAGTTTAATTTTAATGAATTTTTATTATTGGTTAATCTTATTAAAGTTACAATTTTTAATTGATAAAACAAAAGATTAATATTATATATATATATATATATATATATATATATATATATATATATATATATATATATATATATATATATATATATATATATATATATATATATATATATATATATATATATATTATATATATATATAGGAAAATATTGAATTTTCCTAAATATTCTGAATGACTTTATTTTGGCTAAGGACCAAGTTCAAAATCCGAAGAGAATTTGAAGAAACTCTGGGTAGATCTTATGCATAGTAGCAGTGAAGCTGCAAAAGTTTTCCAGAAGAGCAGTATAAATCCAGTTGTCTCCTGGTTAAGTGGGATAAATATTTATTAATATTTTACTTTTATTGCACGCTCACATTCACATACACACACTCACACTCACATATATATATATATATATATATATATATATATATATATATATATATATATATATATATATATATATATATATATATATATATATATATATATATATATATATATATAAAATCTGGACTTGTGGATCGGTTCTGCAGTGAATTCTCACTGCTTGCAAAATAAATTAGTGCTTTTTTTTATTAGGGTTTTTTAAAGCTATTGAATCTTGGATGAGTGCCACCGTCGTGCAGAATGATCATTGGCAACTAAAAGGCTGTCTGTGACTTTTTTTTATGGGTTTTCTTTGAAGAAATATGTAGTTTAAATTTTGGAAAAAAAATCCAAATGATTCCAGTAATTATTACCATTTCTCATTAATTATCTTTTTATTTGTTTTAAATACCTACATCATTACAACTTACGTACAGGGTGTAAAATATTGAAAGTGATAAAAATAAAATAAAACTTATTGCAGTGCCTAACTATCACAAATTTCGTGGGTGAAAACAGATAGAAGCTTTGAAGTGAGGGAATACCATATTTAAAGCTTCTACCCA
>SEYY01024681.1:25000-37500 GCA_009176605.1 Armadillidium nasatum | reverse complement strand
CTTATAGTCTTTGTTAATTCTTCAAAAGGCTTAAGGATATTAATACAATTATTTAAAATGTCATTTTCGTCACCTGTTAGATGCTTTATTTTTGTGCTGCTTGAAGCATAAATGCAAATGGCCTCATTAATTTCGCTCATCCTCTCAAGCATATGCAAACTACTATTCCAAAGTGTTTGAATATCTTGCATGACAGAAAGTGGACGAACATTTAATCTTGTTTGTATTTTCTTCAGCTCATTTTGGGCTACAACGGAGTGATTGAAATGCGTAGCAATTAACCTACATTTGGTTATTAAATCGGATACACATTTTTGACTCATAATGGAATTTTTAACTACTATCTGAGTTTGGTGTGCAAAGCAATCTACATTTTTCACTCTTGCCAGAGAAAGTGCTTTTTTTATATTTGTGCCCGAATCCCTGACTACGCAGTGCACTTCATTTAATGAAATCTTCCATTTTGTCAGCATCTTTTCAAATACAGTTTCAAGATAGTCGCCTGTATGGCGTTTCAGAAAGAGGTTCTGCGTTCAATACAAAATTTTGTGTAGTAATTTTTTACTATCCGCGGATGAGGATGCGGTTGCGGATATCCGAGGATGCGGATATTGGAAAAATGATGCGGATATCCGCAGTTGCGGATGCGGATGCGGATATTCGGTCCACCTCTAATATATATATATATATATATATATATATATATATATATATATATATATATATATATATATATATATATATATATATATATATATATATATATATATATATATATATATATATATATATATTATATATATCGAGGCCTGGTCGGAGTGGGGAATGTGAGCTATTCTCACTTGCTCTTAGCTCCTCCCATTTATGCGTAATAAGTACATTATCGGCGTTGCTTGCTTACTGGTGGAAACAAAGTCGGCATACGTGATAGACCTAGCCAGCCTGCAGATGTTTGCCGTTTTTCCCGTGAAACCCCTTGGTTCATCCTCGAATGAACCTTACTACAGGGCTAATAACACTTCCTGGGGCGGATATATATATATATATATATATATATATATATATATATATATATATATATATATATATATATATATATATATATATATATATATATATATATATATATATATATATATATATATATATATATATATATAGGATAATTCGTAAATGAATATTTGAAGAAAAAAATTTGAGTATATAATTTTCCTTTTATATTTACCAGTTTTAAATGTGGATAGACTTACATATTATAAAAGTTACTGGTATATAAATTACAAATTTTCAGGTTTTGTAAATTTAATTGTATTGAAGAAATTTATTATGCAGATGATATCTTTAATAGAATATAAATGTTCACAGTTTTCTTAACACAAAAACAGTGTAATAGTATATTATTATTGAATAGAAATTTACCAAATTTATTGGTGTGTGAAATTATGTGCATTACAAATACCACAGTTTCGGGAATGTTACTGTTTGAGTCCCATTTTAGTGCTTTTTAGAATTCCTGCAAATTTAGACTCTTATGCATTAACGTAAATATATATATATATATATATATATATATATATAATATATATATATATATATATATATATATATATATTATATATATATATTATATATATATATATTATATATATTTACAGTATACTAGAATTGTCCTGGTAATAAAATTTAACCAAAATTTCTTACTAAATAAAACGCATTTGTGAGTAAAATTAAGTAGGAAAATAATATTCCCCCAAATAAGTTCTAACAAAGACTATATATATATATAATATATATATATATATATATATATATATATATATATATATATATATATATATATATATATATAATATATATATATATATATATATATATATATATATATATATAATATATATGAAAAAAAATTTAAAATTTTTTTTTTAAAATTTTAAAAAAAAAAAAATTAATTTTTATTATTATTTATTTATTTATTTTTTTTATACTATTATTATTATTATTATTGTGTGTGTGTGTGACAAAAATGCACACTATTAGAAAGAGGTCACAGAAATTATAACTAAAATCTTGTATTCAATTTAATGCCTCTTTTCATAGAAATGCGTCCCGTGACGATCAGACAAGACCCTCCTCTGTATTCAAGGACCATCACGCGAATTTCAATTTCCTCAAGAAAAGTTTTGTTTTTTTTTTTTTTTTTTTTTTTTTTTTTTTTTTGTCCAATCGCGGCGGGACGTAAACTAGAAGCAACATGAATAGGATTTTAAGTTCTTCATTTTATTTATTTGTTTATTTATTTCATTATTATTATTATTATTATTATTATTAATTATTATTATTATTATTATTATTATTATTATTATTATTATTATTTCCCTATAGTAAATTTCGTGTAATATCCCAAATATATCTGGCCCTTAATGCAGGGAAAGCTTCATTATGTATTCTTATATATACATTAACTTCTGCAAGAATATTTGAATAGCTTATATATATATATATATATATATATATATATATATATATATATATATATATATATATATATATATATATATATATATATATATATATATATAATATATATATATATATATATGAACCGACCGGGGCTGAAATTTTCCCTGGGGCCGGGGTTGCCTAAAATTTGTAAAGTGGTCAAAAGCACTGAAATTTTAGGTTAAGAAAATTAGATATAATTTTAATTGAGATTTATTTAATAATAAGGAAGGAATAGAATAGTCATAGTAAACATTCACTTAAATTAATGATTATATGCATTTTCTCCGAAAATAATTTCAGAAAATTACAGATTTTGTATAATAATAATTTAATAATAAAATAATAATAAATAAAATAATAATAAAAAAAAAAATTAAAAAAAAAAATGTACAAAAATTTTTGAAATTTTTTTTCCTGATTCACAATAGTGATTCAACAGTTTTCTTAGGTAAGACTGTAAGTTAAAGTTTGAAAAAATGTAAGATATAAAATTATCAATATAACCTCTATTTATACATATTGCTATTTCATTGCTGTGTATCGAACTTGTATCATTTAACTACATTATTTCAAAATTATTATTTTGTTTATACTTTCAGTCACTATGGCTAAAAGATCGGCTTCAGCAGTGTGGAGGTACTTTAGAATGTTTCAGGATAGGCTCGAAATAGTTAAATGTAACATCTGAAGCCTGGAAATTAGAAGAGGACCTACTGGTGCTCCAAGTAAAAAATTTTTTAACCAAATCTTTATGGGGAAATCTAAAATTAAAATACAAATAGGAACATTCCCTATCAGAAGAGGAGCGGTCAAAAAGTAACAGAAAAGAAAATGAGAATATCGAAAAAAACGAGAAGAAAAAAATCTTAATTTTTTAAATATTTTTATTTTATTTAATCCACCATTAATAAGTATAATTTGCCATTTTAACCCCGGCAGGCAAACCCCGGTTTTCCCTTGATTTTTGGCCGGGGCCGGTCGGTATTATATATATATATATATATATATATATATATATATATATATATATATATATATATATATATATATATATATATATATATATATATATATATATATATATATATATATATATATATATATATATATATATATATATATATATATATATATATATATATATATATATATATATGAAGAAAAACATTTGGCGCCCATAGTCTGCTATCTAAATGATAGAGAGCCATTTCCTCCCTCCCAATCCTCACGAACCCCGCCATTTTTATTCCCTGTTAAGGAGTTCTCCTTTTTTTTCTTAGCTTTTTTTTTTTTTTTTTTTTTTTTAAATTGAAGGAAAAAATGTGGCCTTTCCGGTTTTCTGCAATTTTTAAACTAAAACGTTTTTCAAAAATTATTTTTAGATCATAAATTTATTATTTATTATTATTATTATTATTATTATTATTATTATATTATTATTATTAATTATTATTATTATTATTATTATTATATTCTGAAAAGTATTCCCCAGTTTTTCTCTATATATATATATATATATATATATATATATATATATATATATATATATATATATATATATATATATATATATATATATATATATATATATATATATATATATATATATATATATATATATATATATATAAAGTGCCTCGGAGGTGCTTGGAGGGACGGCATCCGAACAAAGCACCTCTTCCACCCCTTCCTCCATCAGCACTTGGGAGTTGGTGCAACCAAGACCTTAATGCCTGCTTGCCTTGATGCACGGTCTTCTTTTTTAATTAATTTCTGCAACATTCGCGGTCTCTTATGTTCTTAACTGACACTCAGGTGTTTGAGTGTTTTGACACCAAACCATGGGATCATGAGTACTAGATAAAAACCATTGGCTGTGGTGAACGTTTGATATCACCTAATATAGTGATTTCAGAGAAAGAACAAGAAGAATGTGTTCTATTTTGGAATTAAGATAGTCGAAGAGGTTTTTTTTCATATTCTTTATCGTTAGTACACAGAACAAATGAATTTCGCTGCCTTTCCGCAAGAAAGTTTAAATTCTTAAAGTAGAAAATCCCGAAAACTCTAAATTAGAGACATTATAACAGGCAACATCTTTGTGCGCTTATGCGCTACATCCACCTTTGACTTAAAATTGAGGGTAGAAATAACAGAATCCTATGATGTTTAATGTCTCTTTATTTCCTATTCTCTTTTGCTTAAACATTCCTTACTCTTTTGACTTGACAGATAAATCCACGTAACTTCAGTTATCAGTTTCAAGGAGGGTGGTCTTGGGGAAACTGACATCCGATGTATCTCTGATATCTAATTGATGTTGAGAAAATAATGTTTTTTATGCCTCAAAAACTGTGTTTTCATCTATCCATTCGATATAATTTTCTGCACAGTTTCCATATCTGTCAACTTCGAAAACAAATTAAATTTCCCTTTGTCTCTAATTTTCGTGATATTTCATATTCCCTCAATCTTTCTAGTAAGGATTTCATTGTTTCTCTCACCAAAAAAAACTTCTTAAGGGTTTTGTGTTCATAATTTCTTCACACCACCCCAATCACTTGTTCCTTATTGAGTTGAAGTTTATCATTCTCTCGATTATGTACTTACCTGGAGTGGCTCCCACCAATGGTTTTTTTTTCTGCCTATCTACCTATTTCATCACAAATTGTAGGATCGTTATTATAGCAGACGTTGTTCCCACGAATTATCTTATATCACATATTGTGAGATGTTTTTTTTTTTTTTTTTTTTTGTGGCTTTTTTTTTATTCTTAGTTTTTCTTCCTTTCTCTGTCTGCTATACTCATTCGTACACGTGCTTCATTGGTAAAGTTTGAAGCAAACATTTCTATTTTCCCTTCTTCTTTATTTGTCTTACGTACTTTTAATCGCTTTTTATCGGGACATTTCCAACTTTGATTCCGATATGGAATTTGTTTTTCCATTTTGCGTGCCTTGCACGTAGATCTATCTCCTTTTTTCAACTGAGAAGTATATATATATATATATATATATATATATATATATATATATATATATATATATATATTATATATATATATATATATATATATATATATATATATATATATATATATATATATATATATATATATATATTAAATAATATAAAAAAAAAAATTTTTTTTTTTTTTTTTTTTTTTTTTTTTTTTTTTTTTTTTTTTTTTTTTTTTTTTTTTTTTTTTTTTTTTTTATTTTATTTATATTTATTTTTTGTTTAAAATTTATTATGTAATTTGGATTCTTTATTAAACTTTTCCTTTTTTCGGTTCTCACAAGGAAATGGAATCCAGTTCAGAATTTAATATAACCATGGCTATAAAATCTCTCTCTCTCTCTCTCTCTCTCTCTCTCTCTCTCTCTCTCTCTCTCTCTCTCTCTCTCTCTCTCTCTCTCTCTCTCTCTCTCTCTCTCTCTCTCTCTCTCTCTCTCTCTCTCTCTCTCTCTCTCTCTCTCTCTCTCTCTCTCTCTCTCTCTCTCTCTCTCTCTCTCTCTCTCTCTCTCTCTCTCTCTCTCTCTCTCTCTCTCTCTCTCTCTCTCTCTCTCTCTCTCTCTCTCTCTCTCTCTCTCTCTCTCTCTCTCTCTCTCTCTCTCTCTCTCTCTCTCTCTCTCTCTCTCTCTCTCTCTCTCTCTCTCTCTCTCTCTCTCTCTCTCTCTCTCTCTCTCATATTTTATCTTTATTTTTCTTTATCTCTTTATTTCCCTTCTCTCTCATTATCTTTCGATTTCTTGAAGATTAAATTAAATTTGCAATTCATTTGTAAAAGCATAGATGTTAAATTATATATATATATATATATATATATATATATATATATATATATATATATATATATATATATATATATATATATATATATATATATATATATATATGTGTGTGTGTGTGTGTGTCCTGAATATAAGTGTGTGTGTGTGTGTGTATGTATGCTTGTGCGTGTTGGTGAATGTGCTGAAAAGGTGATGAAATTCATCGGAAAATAGTTAACTTTGTTTTCAAAATTTTGATTTTCGTTTTAGTAAAATAACTGAAACCTAATAATAATAATAATAATAATAATAATAATAATAATAATAATAATAATAATAATAATAATAATAATAATAATAATGATAATAATAATAATAATAATAATAATAATAATAATAATAATAATAATAATGTGATGCCTTCAATTTTTTAACTCTTTTATATATAAATTTCTTCTCTTAATTTTTGGTTTCCCTTTGTGGGAATGGGGGGAGTATATATTTTTTGGTTGAGGGAGGAGGGATTAAATAATGAGAAAGTTTTAGCGTTGTAGAATGGGGTGGGTGGGAGGCGGTGGGGGAAAATGCTATTTGTTTGTTTGTTTATGAATAATTTCACTCCGTTTTCCCTGCTTAATAAAGAAAAAAAATAAAATAAAAAAAAAGTTATTCGACATAGTTCTGGAAACCTTCCAGACGCATACATGTGTAATGTGTACTCTAATGATTGATTTACGCTTTTATACATGTGTAAGTTTAAAGCTTTTAGAACCAATACACATGTATTAATTTAAACATTCATGTGGATATTCGATGATAGGGATGAATATGTGTATACTCATGTATATATATGTTTATTTGTTTGTAGTATTCTAATTAAATTACTCATTGATGTATTTCATGATAGTTCTCCTCCCTCGATTCCCCTTATACTTCCTTGTTTTTCCCCTCCTTATCTCATCTCGTCTTCCTTTTGTCCCTTGTTTTTACTACCGTTCTATTTCTACACTTCTATACTGTTGGGTGTTTGTATTTGTATGGAAATATTGAAATTGGAAAAAAGTTGAAAATTATTGCCTTAAATCCGAGAGAGAGAGAGAGATTAAAATGTATTTTTTTTGGTTGTCTTTATATATACTTATTCCATTTGAATTTTATATATATATATATATATATATATATATATATATATATATATATATATATATATATATATATATATATATATATATATATATATATATATATATATATATATATATATATATATATATATATATATGTTGTGGTGTGTAATATCCTTTGAAAAAATGCTCTTGTCGAGTTGGATTTAACTGAATTTGTTGCAAAATAATGTATGTATAAAGCTTGTTTCAAACATTTTAAAAAATATTTAATTCGCATTTAAGTGAGGCTTCGTTTCTTTGATCATTGCTTATTTCTTTTTTTGGGAATTGACGTTGCTCTCCTTGTAAATTGGCTTCATTTGCATATTTGCAAAATAAAGTCTCTCTCTCTCTCTCTCTCTCTCTCTCTCTCTCTCTCTCTCTCTCTCTCTCTCTCTCTCTCTCTCTCTCTCTCTCTCTCTCTCTCTCTCTCTCTCTCTCTCTCTCTCTCTCTCTCTCTCTCTCTCTCTCTCTCTCTCTCTCTCTCTCTCTCTCTCTCTCTCTCTCTCTCTCTCTCTCTCTCTCTCTCTCTTCTCTCTCTCTCTCTCTCTCTCTCTCTCTCTCTCTCTCTCTCTCTCTCTCTCTCTATATATATATATATATATATATATATATATATATATTATAATATATATATATATATATATATATATATATATATATATATATATATATATATATATATCCTCTGATGAGTAGTAAAGACCAGAGACTTACCAAATTCCACCAGAGTTGGAGGAATATCAGAATCGTTAGCAGGTTTTGACCGACATGTCCCGATACACGACGTTTGAAGGTATGTTAGTCAAAGGAAGTTGGAAAAGTAAAGATTGTAAGTGAGTTCCAGACTTTACCTGTAGAGTACATGTAAGTTTGAGAATATCAGTTAAGTCTGGGGTCAAAGAGTAGGATAGAGAAAGGATGAGACTGTGTAGAAAGTTGTGTCGCACTATCTCTTCTCACTGGAGGAGGTTCGCGATGGGAGAGTTCTGAAAAAGTGATAATATTGAGAGGATGACTCAACAATTCAACATGCAGAAAGTAACTGGAGAGAATTAGAAAGAGCGATAGAGTAAATAAGACAAAAGCTCTATGCTCCACCTTTTCAAGCAGAGCTGTATGAGTAGAACCACCCCAGATGTGTGAGGCGTACTCCATACATGGGGCGAACAACACCCCCGTAAAGAGCAAGCAACTAGGGTGGAGTTAAGAAATTCTGAAGCCGCCCCAGAACACCTAACCTCTTAGAAGCTTGTTTAGAAAAAGAAGTAATGTGATCTTTCCAAGAAAGATCACGAGAAAAAGAAACCGAGAGCATTAAGGATGAATTAAATTTTTGAGTTGTGTGTTTTACTAGAAGGTTTCATAGTTGTTTTGAGGTTCGAATAGAGAAATGGAGAAATTGTTTTATCTACCCCAATTTGAAATACGAGAAAGATCAGAGGTCAGTTGCTCCAATTTTTTTTTTTAATTAACTGCTGTTGTGATGGACGTTTTTCAAAATGAAAGGAGTAATGATGGGTGGAGTCATCAGCATAAGAGTGGATAGGTGATGAAGTAATAAAGAGGTCATTAATGAAAAGTAGAAAAAGTTAGAGATAGGACAGATCCCTGAGGAACCACTATTTATATATTTAAAAGAAGAATGATGGCCGTCTAAAACAGCTGCTATTGAGCGACCAGAAAGGAAATGAGAGAGATGGATGGATTTCAAAAGAGAAGTTTGGAAATTAAATCTTTGTGCCAGACTCAATCGAAGGCTTTCGATATGTCCAACGCCACATAAAAAGCGGAGAACCAACAGTCAGAAAGAAGGGAAGAAGATTACCAATAGATCGTTCTTTGCGAAAGCCATACTGGTGATCGAAGATAAGATTAAAAGAATGTAAATGTTTATATATATATATATATATATATATATATATATATATATATATATATATATATATATATATATATATATATATATATATATATATATATATATATATATATATATATATTGCTATTCATCGGAAACTTGTCACCACATGAATGATGAATTCATGTGGTGACTGTAATGGAACCTATGTTGGCAGTACCCAACTCCAATTCTCTATTAGGACAGGAGCACAGAGTCCATTAGGCCAGAACAAGTAACTTTATCATTTTTCCTTACTCATCCAGCATCAGAAATCACAGTCACACCAACGACCACCCTCTAGACCTCAACTATTTTTCTGTCATGTCCCAGTTCAACCCTAAACCAACCAACAACTCGATTTCAAAATAATAGAATCTATATTAAAAACCAGTCTTAAACCGTCACTCAGTAGAGACTGTGGTCTATTCCAACTACATCTGTTTTAGTTATTGTGATTCCAAGTTTAATATTGAAGTTCTAATGCTTGACATGTTTACTGCCGATTTAATTTTAACAGTACTTATTGAAGTTGTAAATCCTCTATTATATTTTTCGTATCCTGATAATGGGAAAGTGCAATTTCTCGAATCATTGATTTTAATTATTTATAATATTAATGAAACATTATATTAACAAGAATTTTATTTCATTAAGAATGCTTGGAGCTATTATATATATATATATATATATATATATATATATATATATATATATATATATATATATTATATATATATATATATATATATATATTTATATATATTATATTAGTGGTATCTTCTTTCGGTGTCTTTGTTATTCCTGGTGATTGTCCGATAGGAGAAGGCTGGTGGTATGTTTGTGTGTGTGAGAGGTTGGTGAGGTGTCGTTGATTTTTAGCCTCCTTTCACTATAGGGAGAGAACAGAAAAAGAGAGGATATGTGTGTATGTTGTGTGTGTGCGTGTGTTTTTGTGTGCATATATATATATATAATTGTGGGATATTATATATATATATATATTATATATTATATATATATATATATATATATATATATATATAATTGTGGGAGATGAAAAAAATATTATGTTGGCTTCCGGCCAGAGTAGTTAAAACAATTTCACGGGATGTTTCAGGAGAACTTTAGGTGGGTTCATATATTTTGTTGTCATTTTAAAAATAAACAAACAAATAAAAAATATTTTTCACTGGAAGTTAGAACATACGTAAAGGATATATATATATATATATATATATATATATATATATATATATATATATATATATATATATATATATATATATATATATATATATATATATATATATATATATATATAATAATATATAATATAAAAAATTTTTATATTTTATAAAAAAAAAAAAAAAAAAAAAAAAAAAAAAAAAAAAAAAAAAAAAAAAAAAAAAAAAAAAAAAAAAAAAAAAAAAAAAAAAAAAAAAAAAAAAAAAAAAAAAAAAAAAAAAAGAGCCTGAAATGACTAATAGAGATGCCTGGCGCCTACCCTCTCTTAGTCGATCAAACCGACTGGGGGATGGGGGCGCATTCAGGGGCCGAGGCTAACGCCTCTGCTCTTTTATTGCGTCGTTTAGGGGCCGAACTTACTCGGCCAAATCCTTTTGGAGGCCACTCGGCTTCGGCTGCAGCAGCATCCCTAAGAGACGTTGAAATTGTTTTGGCAGAGCCCCCGCTGCCATCAACTGCAATCTTTGCTCATGAATATCCCCAACCCTTGCGACAAGTTGTGGCGGATGGCCATATTCCTCATGCAGCTCTTAATAGTGTCAAGAGGAAACCTCGCCCAACTGTTCTCAATCATCATCCAGCGTCTCCTTTTGTCAATCGTGTAGGACTTAATCGATCCACTCAACGACTCGATATAAATTTTCATCGTGATATTGGAGAAATTGAAATTCCAGCTACGTTTCACTTTCCACAAGTAAATGTTAATCGGTGTTCGTCGATAAACAACTCTCCTAGGAATAATTCACCAAGAAATAGTTCTTCAAGGAATAGTCCACTTAAAACCAATCACAGAACGACTGTGAAGAACTCTCATCTCAGAAAAGAATATGAGAATCCTTTAAGGGAACCATCATTGCGTAAAGAGGATACTGAAGAAGTCTCTCAGAATTCTTTAAATTGGAACAAAAGGAGTAACGCTCCTCAAAGAGATATGGAAGAAAATGGCACACACACCAGCTACGCTCTAACTTCTAATCGACGTCCAAATCAGTTCGTACTTTGTTGTTCTCCACCAGATTACTATTACAGCACCGAGCGATTACGCCAAGAACCTGAACCAGGGCTTTGTGATTGTTGCGAGAAAAAAGTTTCATGTTGTTGCACATGTTGCCACACTTGGTTTCCGACCGGTAATGTCAATTCCGTTTGTACTTCACTTGTGTGTATCGGGATAATAATGTTCATCGTTTTGTCGCCACTGCTTCATTACCTTGTTCCCACGTAGCGGATTTTTTGGTTAATTAGGAGTGAAATTTTTCGTTTCAAAGTTTGGTAGTTATATAACGTTGTTCAAAAGCCCTTTACTTTGGAATCATGTTTTATAATTCTTATATTATAATGATAAAGCCGGATGAATGTGTACCAATTGTTCTATCAAGTCTTGCTTCGAAATGGAAAAAACATCAAAGGTAAGTGTATATATATATATATATATATATATATATATATATATATATATATATATATATATATATATATATATATATATATATATATATATATATATATATATATATATATATATATATATATATATATATAATTGCAAATGAGAAATGTTTATTTAAATTAAAAATAGAAGCCTGTTGTCGATAAATGAAAATTAAACTTTCAGATCCAAGAAATTTGAATATTGAATTTCCTTCTGAGTTCTTTTCCTTTTAAATAAGCTAAGAGCGACTTACTTAAAATTCGAAAGTTTAGTTGTAATTATTCAATTTTTTTTCTTGATGTTGTTATATAATTACAGTGTGTTTGGTTTAAGCTTTAAAGGTAAGTTGTGGTAGAAATTAGGTGTGTACCGGCATATTGGTACTGCTGGTATTTCATGTTTAATCCCTGTTTATGTTATTAATTAAATCTTGTAAAATTACGACCAGAATCTGAATATCTTTTTATTTGTGAAAAATA